>DWNE01001413.1:0-22172 GCA_018249875.1 Cecropterus toxeus | reverse complement strand
ACAAACACCCAGACCCAGAACAGAAATCCAAACTCATCATTCATATTTCTGTCTGTCCGGGAATCGAACCCGGGACCTACTGCGCATTAGACCGGTATGGTGACCGCTCGACCATGCGGGTCGTCAAAAAATCATCTTCATAATATATGTATTTATCGATGCAGGTTTTTCCTCAAGATGCTTACAACTACAGATATATCAGTGATAGCAATAAAATATATGATAACAAAGGATGGTGTATATTTGTGGTTCACTATGCAGGGTTTTATTGAAGCACAGTCATGACTATGACTATAATCGACCATAAAAATAATGGTCGCATTTCAGGTTACTTATAAAATTGCTTTGAGGAATAACATAATCCTTTTTGCAATAATTAATACATATTTATATCTTACATTAATTTTATGATCATAATTTAATATTCCTGTAATATTTTATAAAATTGTATTTAGCATGATTACTATATTTTGCACGGATGTAAATATAATTGTTTTATATACCTACAATGTTAACTGTGATTTTATTATAGTGTAGAATAAGTTATATGTATATGAGCTGAAATAAATTATGCTGCATTTTAGTTCTGTTTATTTTCCTCTGAGACATTACATATATTTTCCTCCTATAAAACTTTAAAACATTACTTTTATGATAAATGTTCATAGAATATTTATATGTAAATAGTTAAATGAAACATTAGAGGTCTATTAATAAAAGCAACATTTTCGTGTATTCATAGTTTATTGAGAAAATTGTGTTATCAGTATTGATAAACAATAAATTAATTAAATGTTAGGATTTAAATAACAGGGAGACCATTTCAAATCCTAAGATAGCATCCTTTACACAATGCGGCAATATTAAAAACTTAAAATGTACAAACATAAACAATACATATTGTATATTATGTCAACACCTTGTTATTAGCACAAAGAATTAACACGAAGAAGGAAGGCAGAGAATAAAGGCCCCGTGCAGCGGTTTGTTACGGCTCTGGCACACAATGGTCATAGGTTGCAATGTATTTACCACTACGTACTTGATTTTAAAGAATTTTAGACCATACAAAAGTTTTACTAAAAATAGTAACTGGGATGTGTTTACTAACATGCTCTTCGAAGCAATAATGCGCTCTGTTAGGAACCTAGCAATTATTATCTTGACATAATTTGATATAGAGCTGTAAGTATTTTCAATGTTTAGTTTTGATATAGTTCACAAAATCCTCTCACACGATTCTCATTGCAGACTTCCCATTGTGTACTAGGTCCTTCACTGTGTGTCTACAAACAATTACACTAACGCAAACTAAATTTATTGACTAGCAGCACCGTCTACTTCCATCGTCTGCGAATCAGCTTTGTCTCCCTTCCCTTCCACTTGCATTGCTTCTAATTTCTCTTCTTTCTTATCTACATTATCTTCCTTATTACTATCTTTATTATCCTGAGTCTCCTTCTTATCTTTACTCTTGTCGCGCTTTTTCACGTTTTTCGTTCCCTTTTTCGGGCTCTTTTTGTTGTCCACAATTTCTTGGGGCTTTTGTTCGTCTTGTTTGACTTCTTTGGGTTCGGGGGTCATAGTTTCATCAGGCCTAGTGTCTGCTATTACCGGCTGTGCGGCTTCTGTTTTTTCGGCTGGAGGCGGAACGGTCACCTCTTCCTTTTGTTCTTCAGCAGGTTTTTGTTCTTCCTTAAGTTCTTCCTGGGGTTTAACAGATTGTTCTTCAGGTTGACTCTCCACTTGTGTTTGTGTGTTCTCTGGTGCCTCCATAGTCTCTTCTTTCTGTTCCTCTTTGGTAGATTCCTTCATTTCCACTTCACCATTCTCGACGGCAGCTTCATCGGCCACCTGCTTCTCTTCAGCATTCTCCATTTCCACATCCTGAGTCGGCTGCGGTGTATCAACTACCTTATTATCTGCTTTAGCTTCTAAAACAGCTATACATTTCTGAATACATTTTATGGCCTCCTTTCTCGCCTGTCTGATATTTTCTTTTCCATCAGTTTCAATATTGTCTAATTTAATGAGATTCCTAGTCAACATTTCATCTAGGAACATATATTTCTTGTCTTTTTTGGTGCCCTTGAAGTTTTCGACCTCGGTCATCAAGTTAAGCACGTCTGTTTGGATGCTAAGAATTTGCGTTATCGGATCATTGGCAGAAGGTTGTGGTTTAGGCTGTGGCGGTGGAGTTGGTTGCTTTGGCGGCGGCTGCTGGGGCGGCGTCTGCTGTCGAGGTGACTGCTGCTGCTTTTGCTGGGGTTTGGACGGAGGTTCGGCTCTAGGGGCTGGTTGCTCATGATGAACTGGTACCTTAACAAAATGTTCCTCGGGATGCATCTGAGGTTTAGGTGACTGAGACCGCTGTGGCGATGCACCGCGGGCAAACGCTGTCTGAGGGTATACCTTTTGCTGCACAAATGGCTGTGGTCCCTGACGGAATCCCTTGTTGAAAGGCGTCCCGAATGTTCTGGAGAAGTTAGGCGGATGATGGAAGCCATGGGGTACATCATCTGCGAAATACTGTTCTCTGTCAACGTGTGGTTGTGGTGGAGGTGGAACATATGTGGGTTTCGTATCTCCGAAATTAGTTCCATGATCTACTGACTTATTTATAACTGGTTCATCCCTTCCTTCTACGAAAATGGGTATATGTCTAACATTAGAGGATTGAAATTCGGACTGCGGCTGGTGTTCCTGATGTCCACTCATTTTTCTCGTGTTATTCTGATTAACTGTGCGACTGTCTGGGGGTGCTGACATA
Source organism: Cecropterus toxeus (assembly GCA_018249875.1). NCBI lineage: Eukaryota > Metazoa > Arthropoda > Insecta > Lepidoptera > Hesperiidae > Cecropterus > Cecropterus toxeus. Next base: position 19,402 of record DWNE01001413.1, on the reverse strand, counting down.
GACCTTTGGTTTCTGTCTTCAGCCTCGCTTAGGCTGGGATCTGCGGCACTTTTCTGACCTAGATCAACTGTGTTTCTTAGTCCGTAATTAGGTAAAGAAGTCTGTTCGTCTTCTTGGGACGGACCTGGTTCCTCTTCAGTCTGTGTGGCAATAGTCTGCTGCTGTGGCGACTGTGGTTGTGGCTGTGGCGAGGACGGCTGTGGGTGTTGCTCGTCACGGGAACCGAACCTGCGATTCCAATGTGAGGGGAAGTGTTCTCTGAACTCTGGTGGGATGTCGTCAAATGGAAATCTGTCGAATCCGCTGAAGCTGTCGCCGAAATCTGTAACGATAAAAATTTGGTCGTTTTTATTCATGTTTTTAAAGAAATGCAACAATAATATTTTAAAGGTTTACTTTAAAAGAAACATATTTTGTATGCTTTAAGCACGATAACTCCCACCTTCCGCAATTAATGACGACCAGATTATAGAGAGCCTTACCGTCAGCTGCGTCCTGGCTCGAGGGTCTGCGCTTCCTGGCCCAGGTGGCGGGGCGCTGCCGCAGCCGCACCGCTATGTCCGGGTGGCGTGCTGCGAGCTCGCTCCACGCGCCCGTGCCCTCCTCCTCATCAAATGGGAAACCGCGCTGTGGACAACATACGGCTACTGTTAGTACTTTGTTAAACTGACGATACTCGATTTTTTGGACTTATCTAAAATAAAAACCGTTCACGACGGGGTAAAGTTAACATCATAATAAAAGATTTGGGCTTTTTTGAATATTTCCCCTATCTCTCATAATTTTTTAATAAAAATATCTACATCTCATAATATTATTGCAAATACATATATTTATGGTCCTATATGCTCGTAAAATATCCTCCGATAATAACTGTGCATAGACAGTTACGAAAACTCCGATGTTTCATAAAAAAAAACTTAGGTTCAAATTACTGCGACCGTTAAATGAACCGCTACAACCAATTATAGCAAATATTGTATCGGTTTCACTGCAGTTATTTAAATCGATTTAAAAATAAACTGAATCAGGAAATGTTCAATTACCGTGAATTCGTACAAACATTCGAGACATAAGGAGAGCATGAGTAGCTTTACAGAAAGATTGTAGACTCAATGTAAGTAAAGATATGATTGGATATCGGTTGAATTTTAAGCTGAAATAAACAATGTTGGTAGTTAGGGTTGCCACGTTTAACTTAATATTCGTGCCATAATAATCACTACTTTTGTCATTTGTACTACAAGTTATGAAATGGAATTAATTGTTTTAATTTTACTATATTTAATTTCTAAGCATGTAGTACTCAATAGTACGCTAAATTTTCATCGCTAATTCAGATGTTGAGATGAACCCGCCATTGCTATTGAAGCCCCTTCGTGAGCGATTGCGTAGTGAGAGTTACTGCTTTTTTATAGAAATAAGTCGGTTTCGAAAACGATAGACAAATTAAATAATGCTAAAGTCATCGTCGATCGTAAAATATATAAGCGAAAGAAAAGAAAGAAAAGCATTTCAAAAACTAGATACTACCTTAAACATATCTTTATTTTTGAACGAAATACATTTTAAAAAAGCAGGCGGCAACCCTAATGGTGTCCGTAGGATACAGATAGATACGTGTTGCGAAGACCGAGCCATATACAGCAAGGACGGCCGCGTTGGCCTTACGATATGCTTTCGACGGCGACACGGCTACCGTCGGGATTATCTGTGAACTATGATGCAACGGCCCGAAGAGCTCGGTCAGTAAACCGGATCTCATCGCCGTTAAACTTTCGCCGTCTGCTTCCGTCACGCTTGACCAACGGTGTAATTTACAAATATTTGAATATCTAATTTCTTGTTTGTAGATTGTAGTCCAAATATTTGTTTTCTAAATTAAAAGAAAAACGCCTAGCTTTCGAGTAGTGATAGATGTATAATTACAATTTAAAAGATGGGAGGGAGGAGTCTTGTCTTGTCTATCTCAGGTCCTAAAAATAAGACTGAAACTCTGTACGCAATGCAACATATCCTCTCGATTAAAAAAATAATTATATTAAGTGAAGATGCCTGATCAGGTACATATTTAAGTTATTTGGTTACACACATGAATGCTAAAACTAAAAGGTTTTTTTTGGTCTTTTTAGCCGATTTATAAAGGAGGAGGATCTACGTTCTAATGTGAATTTTTTATATGATTGAAGTAGCAAACGAGCATGCAGTCCACGTGATGGTAACCACTGCCGCCCATGGACCTTTGTAAGCAACCGTAGATAAGACCAGATTCTTACTTGAGGTTAAGCACAGAGGCGTTGTTACCCCTGAGGACTAAATTGAAACGCCTCGAATAAGTCTATCTCCCTTACCACACCCTTCAGACCAGATCACAGCAGCGCATAACACTGTTGTTATTAGAGTGCATTTTGTAAAATCAATAACGAAACCTACAGAGAAACAAGAGTCATATATAATATAACATAATTTACATAGATCTTTCAGTATGTATCCCGGTATCCGTAATCGTAACGGAAATTTTCGGATATCCGAATTGACGATATGTATGCTAAGCAGTAACCAAATTATTTAAAAAAGTTTCTAAAAAAATTCTAAAAGTGTGAAATATAAATGAGATACATAATAAATAGTTTTCGTCAACAGAGATTGTGATTTTAACTAGTGCTAAATGGAGATCGACAAATTATATCCAATCATTACCTATTTGCATGTATATTCTTCAGCTTATATCCGTAAATATCGAATAATTCTATATGAATAGTCGTATTTAAAACCATGTAACATACTACAAAAAAAGAAAGTGTATCTCATTTTTTATATTTACATATCCGTGTCCATACTCAGATCCGAATAACATATCTAGAATATCCCTAAGTAGGGAACAAAATAGTTTTAGATAGGTACGAGTAATAAGAGAAGTTTCTCCCCAAAATTTTTGGCATGGAGCAAAAACATCATTACATTAATTGTGAGAAACATCTGTGTACATATAATATAGTTGATTCGTTCATTTATTACTAACTACATTGAACGAGATTCCATTGTTCTGAATCGGTTACGATGAATTCTCCTTGATTGCTTAAGCTAATATTACATTATAATTACGATTATGTTGAACGAAACGTGACAAATTGGGCCAGTTAGCGATAACTACATTAATTATGCCAAGAACGTCTTTGTACCCGTTTGATTAATTGCTTCACGGACCATTAAAATTTTTCGCAGACTGAAGATGGCCATTATGATATTGAGTAGATAATAAAAAGTGCGCGCACTTAAATAGAGGGCTATTCATGGTTTTACACATTAGAAATACTTAAATTAATTTCGTATAACTTTATGAAGGTGTTAATATAAATCAACCAGTTAACATTTTTTATACAACTAAGTAAAAAAAAATCAGGATTTCTTGTTTCGCTTTTAAGTTAATAGAATGTGATTTAAATTCGGAGGCACTACCCTTATTTTTGCTTTATAGGGTGGTTTGAAGGGCGTGATAACGGTAAGGGACGCTTATTCGAAACGATTCAACTTAAGCCTCAGGTAGCAACGCATATGTGGACAGCTTCAGATGGGCGACTGTAGTTAGTACACTTACTATCTAGAACTGCATGCCGTTTGCTACTTCCATAAAATAAAAATAAAACTTTTTGTACAAATTTTACTCATTATACATATATTTGTATATGCGCTTCATGGCTTTCGCGCCTCGCGTCGGTGTCTGAGACAGACAAAAGTGTTTTTGTTCTGACTTCAAACAAAAATACAAGCAGAGGCTATTTTTATTTGAAAATAACAGACGAAACTTCAACCTTAAAATATTTTTAACCGACTTCCAAAAAGTAGGAGCTTGCTCTTATTATTATTTTACTAGATATTATACTATTTTACTATTTTTTATTTTACTAGATAGAAGTAGCAAATGAGCATGCAGTCCACCTGATGGGAAGTAGTTAATGCCGCCCATGGACATCCGTAAACAACTTCATATATAACAGCGGTTCTATCCGAAATCGATCACATATACGTTGCTCCTCTCGAAGATTTATACCCATACTCTTCCACCTATACCCAAGAACTGCTTCACGCTAGAAATAGGTGTGGCGGGTGGTACCTCCCCGGTCGAACTATTGTGCATTGGTTCTATCACCTGGAAATATATATAGACGTTTGTTTGTTAAAAATTACAATTGATTGTTAACACAAACATACCACATACTTTTTATATATAGCTAATCGTATTTCGTGGAAGTAATTATATATTTATTTATGTATAACAAACCAGATATGTACGTGGGCGTTTCTTTGTTCGATTGCAATTAACACAGTCCTTCAGACTGTAGGTATTGAATTCCGTTGATATGGACATTTGTCATCGATTTTATTACACTTTCAACGTAACATTACCTACTACATATTTGAAGCATGCTTGATATCACATATTTCATTCCTTCATTATATGTAATACTAATGACACATTCATATTTCCAAGCGGACTCTAGGTGATAAACAAAATTTTATGCGAATATATCCGTTTCTTTATTATTAATAACTACACCATCTTTAGAATATTAAAAAAAAATCAAAATATAACATTTAAAATATTTAACCATAAAACCCCATATGTTTTATTTATTTGATTTATTCACAAAATCCACAGCTTGTAAAAATCAATTTATGCTCTAAACTTCTAATATAGGTCTTGAAGCCCACTACGAATTTACAATATACTTAGTAAGCTAAGAAACGTCACACTGTATTCACCACTTTAAAAATATAAGCATAAGATATAAAAATATTGGAAAGTAAACAAAAAAAAACAAGTGAAATAAAAATGCCTGCTACCATTGCATATTAAAATTCTTCGTGAAATAGAAGTGTGAAAAAAATGGTCCTAATTAGCACGAGTATGCCGCTAACAGACTCATGAAAATCTGAATAACTATTATCTTCCTTACAATATGTCTCAGCATTGTGCACCTTGTATGTACTTACAAGTTAATTAACGACAGCATATGACTGTATGCAAACTCTATAAATTAGATAACAACACGTGACTGGCTTGGTGATGTTATTTAGAAAAAAAATATTTTACGGTTCTATACACGTTTATGTTTCACGATAAACACAAATGTAGTGCTTATTTTTTTAAATAACAGTCAAACGTAAGGGTTTTCATTCAAAAGTGCCTTAAAAGTTCTTAAGTCCTTATATTCATTGAGCATTCTTCCTATTGCTTTTAGTAAGACCTAAAGAGTACAAATAATGAAATAAATAAATGTATTTAATATTAAATTTATCTTTAAAAGTACGGGCGGTTAATTTTTCACAAAAAAATATTTCCACACTATTAGATTATTACGCACCATTTACTAACTATAAATGTTAAATACTAAATTCCGTAAATATATAAGAAAGACTTTAAAATCATGAAAAAATACGACTTTTCATTCTTGTCACTTTATTGGAGCAAAGAGGCAAGGAGTAAAGTTCCTCCATAAGTATACATAACTGACATTGTAGTCAGTTAACCGATGCTATTGATAATAATCACATTACTATACACAATTACATAGAATACCTAGTTGCAACGAGATGACATCAGCGTGTGGGTAGGAGGTGGACAAAAAGCGAGGATGCTGCGTCACGAGCCGAGAGCGGACGATTTGTCGGAAAACATACAACAAACAACACAATAATAGAATTGCGCGTAAAAGCACGTGTCCGCGTTCGTGATCGATATAATCTCAAAACGATGATAGAATTTTGATTTCGTCAAGATATAAATTCATTCCTTGTCTGGTGTTGCCGATAGAATCCTTTACATTCCCCAGACATTCCCGAAGTGTATTCAAAGCTAAGGAGTCAAAGAAACAGACATGGAACAGGTTTCGACTTATGATTTTGCGAACTTAATGCATTTATCACTAGAACAAGTTTTGACTTGAGGTAAGTATACCTAAAATAAAATTTATTACAAGAACAGGTTTTTGATGTTTGGTATCGTAAATCTAACACAAAATTTATTACTACCAAATAAGGGGCGAAATCTACATAAGTTAACCAATTGTTAAGAAAAAATATAAATTGAATATACGTTTATAAAAATAATGATGTAATCAAGTCATCGACCGTATCCGTCAATCTCTCACCGTACCAATGAAAAAACTACACACCAAAATAAGCAATACAGAACATGAACAAAAAACTTGAGACACTTGTAAAGCGTAAATTAAATTAACGTTACACTTGCGAGAACAATCGCACTATACTATGGATAATGATGGATAGTCCAGATTTTGATCTATTAGGCATATTACCCGAATACCTTACACGAGGAAATTTGGGCTATATGTTAACTATTTCTCTTATTAACCGACTGAATTGTTTACCAATTCGAACTTGGCTAGCGCGGTAGACTATGGCCCAAAAACAACTATCTCATTCTAAGAGAAGACCCATTCCCAGCAGTGGGACAATAACAGGTTCTCGTAACCGGTTTAAAACAGATTATCAAACCCTTGATAGATCAAGGACAGTACTGACCAGGACATCAATTTGACCGTCTTTTTAAATCTCTGGATATTGATACATACTTATCTATTGTTACTCCCTTATAATAACTAAAATTGTACTACAAATTTAATTTATTATTTCAACAGATTTAAATATTATATAACATCCTTTATTATAATAAATGTATAGTTTATTAAGGATCAAACATTTTATTCGCAATTTCACTTCCTTTCGTATGTATAATCTCTAAGTTCCATATAAAGATTATATTTTTAAAACATAAATCATTAAAATCATGACCCACTACTTAGTTTGATTCATTGGCTGAAGCATTGATCACATTAGCTTTATAAGGCTGGACCATCCGTTCATTACCATATGCTATTAAAAAAATAAGTCTCGAAAGATTTCGAGTCGCCACACCGTATTTGCAACACCATGTAGGCGGAAAGTTGTGACGCATATAGCAAGGTAATAAGCGTTCGGACTCGGATTATGTATATCCAATATATTTTGCCTTCTAAGTCGAATAACAGTGACATCATCAGCTCAGCTAAACTTGTTTGAATGTTTACGTAGTTGAGGATTTATGAACATTGTGGACGGATGTTCATGTCAATCTGATAATAATAATAAACATTTGAATATGTTTTAAGCTGTTATTCTAAAGAGGTTTTGTTTATTTTCCATTGAAATTAAGAACCAAATGTATTTAATTCGTTTGCCATTTATTTTGAGTTTATTTAAATGATTTACAAAGTTTGCAAAGTTTACGACTGATTCAGTCTCAATCTTCAGACCACAATTGATGTCAAGAATAAAATTACACAAACTTCATATCCGTTAACCATTAAAAACCACAACAAACGAAAACAAAAATGAAGTGTTGTTCAAACAAACAAGTACGAAACAGCAAAGGTTTAAAGAGTTAATTCAACATCCTTGAATATTTTACGATGATTTACACTTTAAACTTTCTCGTCATAACCTCGGTGAGAGGTGGCTAAATATAAAAGAGCTAATAGTAGACCTAGAATAGTCAACACGTTGAAAAATTTCTCTTACATTAAGAATTCACCGTAGACACTAGACCCTCATAAGCACGTTGCTTGTAGCAAAGAAACGACAGCATCGAAAGTAAAATGTGACACGAAAGTGTATATATAAATCCTTATATTGCTAAAGATATATGTACATTAAATAGCAGGTTTTGCAATGAAGTAGGAAATAGTCCGAGCACTGAAGAATAATTTAAAAGGATACAATGACTGTAAGCGTTTAAGGTACATAAATAAAATGTGCTGATAAAAACATGCACCGAGTCGACAACCCAAGTTATTGATATCCACCGTAGATGGTATAATGACATCCATTAAAAAACTTTCGTATTTCAGGTAGCGCACAGCCGACACGTTATATTAAGTTGTAATGAGCTAGAGAATTCAAGGAAATAAGTTTTATCGAGGAACGAAGGTCGTACTGTAGGAAGGTATTCTTTAAGAATTAAAAATGCAAACGACTTCTTTGTAAGTGGTAAGGTTAATTCCGTAAAGAGTTAACTGTTTGCGATAGAATAATTCAGGAATTCAAATTATCATATGCAATACAATTCCAGTTGGGGGCTAAAATAAACACTGAGAATAGAAGTTACCACTTAAAGAGACAAATGAAAAGTTACGTTCCCAATGTTGGCTGAAAAGTATAAAAATTAAGATCACACTAAAGTAATAATAAAGGTAACCAGTCCCTAAACATCCACTCAAAATTACTAACCCCAATCTGATCCATGATGCCGAATCAATTCCGCATTGCAAGCACCGGCTATGATAGCTGACTGTATTTAGAACGACCACTCCAGATAAAACAACGCAGACGCGTTTTCATTATCTCCGACAGGAGTGGCTATAAATGAGCTTTACGTCAAGAGTGAAGAGAGTCATGCCGAGTCAGAGTTCAATAACACCGGTATTGAACCTTTCGTGATTGTGGATATTAAGGGCCTTTTGAAGCTTTATCGTTACTTTGAAGTAGACATTTCGATGCACCGTGTTCACAATACATGCATGCATGTATCAAATGTAAGGAAATTGAGCTTGATACTGAAAATTCGCAAGTTAAATAAAAAAACAAAATTTCTAAAGACGCTGCTATCAGGATAACTTATATTTCGGGTTCTGAATTTCCCTCAAAGACATAAAAATCCAAATTAATCCAGCTTTTGGACAGTAACCATAAAGCAGCTGTAGCACGAAAAATGTGCAATATCAAAGATAGACGTCGAAACAAGCGACATATTAAAAACAATGAAGGTCAAGAACAGACAGACGACGATCTCTACCTATTTTTTTGGATGAAGTGCATTCGTCTGTTGCACGATATGTCAATGTTGTTAGTAAAAAAGCGACGTTTTAAACGGTATGCGTCTATAAATGGAGTTGCGATAACAGCTGCGCGGGCCGTGACTCATGGCGCCCGCCTTACGTCACACACTGTTGATATGGACCCTGCAGTTTATTTAAACAGGTAAAAATTCTTGAGAACTTACTAACTAAGTACGACGTTTCAAAGAAAAGAAATAAAAGCCACGAAACAAAGAAAATACAACAAATTTTTATTTTGGTTGGTTGTTTAATAAGTCTTGGTAACTTTGTGAATTCCTTGACTGTCTTCAAATTGTTTTTAAGAAATTATAAGAGTCATTGCGCTAAACATGAAAATGAATAATACCATGGAGAATAAGTTACACATTAAAACCAGACATAATGACATTGCAAAAACTATTTTCAACAATTTGACATATGACAAACTACGAACACAGGGACAAGTGAACAAAAGACAATAATACAAAATGTGTAATTAGTTTGCCGCCAACTTAAAGTCAATTATCTGTAAGGTTATTGTGTTCTTTTCCTCGTTGCCCAAAACTTGTATTTTGACAAAAAAAAAGGAACATGACACACCGATGCCGACAAACAAGATTTGGAGAATGTCCAAGTTCTATATGGAAAAACATGAAATACATAAAAGTTATTTATTAGTAAACAAATATATGGAAACTTTAATATAAAAAAAAAAAAAACAATTCAAAACGAAATGATATAAAACTGGCAAATAACAATGGATTGATTTTCGGAACAAAATTAAGTAATCAATTTATTTTGGTTAAAACTATTTTAGAAATCTGTTGTATATCCTTTCCGGTATCATCGAAATGTAAAACATTATTGGCTTATCAAGTTTTTAATCCAATTTAATTCATAAATATTTAAATCATTACAATTTCTCCATAGAAATGCTATTTAGATTCCCCTACCTCATTATTCGAGGACGGATTCCCGTGATATTCCGGCGGCTTATCCACAACTACAGGTGACTCCATTTCTTAATACTAATCACTGGAATGTATCACAATTAGTATTTCACACTTCACTTCGACGCTAAAACGCGATAGCACTGGCAAATCGTGTGTGACGCTGCTTTGTGTCTCGTTATTACTGAGCCGGTCTGAGGACGGCGATCGTATTTATAAGACCGCCAGGAGGGATTCGCGAAACGTCTGGACTGTTCGAGAAGTGCGTGGTCGCGGCGCCTTGGTATAGACGCACTCAAAAGTGGAGGTATCGTCGAAATGTACACCATACATCGCTGGTTTATATTATTTCTCTATAGAATAACCAATGGTTTGTGTGAGATTATCCGCATTATATAGTGACGTAATATAGGCGCCGCAATTGCCAACAATGGCAGAATATAATGCTAGTGCAGCGTGGGTTTCGAAGTTTCGAGCAAATCCTACAATGGTCTTGGATTAATCAATTCGTAGGTTAAAAGTACAAGAAGAGTATTCTATAAATGTAAAATACAAAATAAAACTAGATCCCATATACATATATTGTACGTACCTACTTGTAATGATGAAACATTTGTTCATCCCATAGAGTCTAGTGTCTACTATATTATGATCTTTACATGTTAGTAATTAAAATTGGTCCTGTATTGTAAACAAATCCACAAGATTTTATATAGACAAAATTAAAGACGTCACACTAGTGCGGCCACAACCTTTTAATTTTTTATATATAATTTTTTTAACATACAAAAAGGTTCAATTTTGGAAATCGAATTTGGAATAATTGGATTTTTATTTACATTTCATTTCCGTAGTGAATCACTCGCATAATTCATTCGCTACACGACGCAGTATGCGCATATTCGCTGTAATGTTCGCAAAAACATCTCCCAACACTCCTTAAGCGACGTAAATAATGTATTTATTAAAGTTCAACATTAAAGGCTATGGAGGAAAGCTGTATAAAGTAAACTTCGCGGATGTACCGTTTGTTGAAAAATATTTTGTCTTTGAGTGCCGCCTGTGTATATTTGTCACATTGTCATCGACATCCGTATTTCATGTGTCAATACAAAAAAGCTTTAAAAGAGGCCCCGTACGTAACATCTGTTGCTTGTGGCGTTCGTACAAGATGCACCAGGTTGTTTTTCGACTGGGTCTACCCATTGCACAGACAGGTGTGTTACACGGACATAGCGTACACTCAGACCCTTATCCCTTTTTTCGTTATCCCAACAGCTGTCTACGACGTATTTTTGTTATCAAATTAATTTTAACACCCAGACAATGTACGGCTACATGAAATTACGACAGAACACCTACTAGGCCACACAAATTGATCTGAAAGGTTATTAACCCTTCTACGTAAATCACTGATATCTTCTATTATAAATTCAGAGCTCTATCGAATTAAACCATATTTTATGTTAGGCCCAGGAGTAGTATAATGAATTAATAGATGATCCTGAGTAGAACTCTTATTGTAATAATTAATAATATACAATGTATCATATCAGACCATTTGATTCTTAATTAGTCTTGAAGCTTAATTGAAACTATAGCACAGCATACTTTACAAGTAAAACGATTGTCCACAACTAAATCCCTAGTCAATGTAAGGCGCGTAATGCTATTTATACGCTCTTATTACCTGAACGTAGAAAATAATAAATAAATCTACGAAAGCATGTCATGTTCACTTACGATTTCAATTATGAACAGTGTTATCTATAGACGATATGATTGGTCAATCGCCTTAAGTCAGTAAAATTGCGTACTGGCAAAGTACAAGAAATCCCTAATTCTGCGAACGTCCCCAATTTTCCATCTGGATCTTTGCCCAATGCTTGACATGCGGTCGATCAAGTACCAGCTTGATTACTAATCAAATGACAAACGATATCTAATTATAATTACACGACGCCATCACGAGGACTGACATTTCAATAACGATTATAGTGTTACATAAAATAATATTGTATTAATCGGCGTGCATTTTTCGAAAACTTGTTATTATCGGGTAAAAGTTAAAGTTTATTAATCATTTTAGGCAAAAGAAGCGCAGGCCGCGCCCCAAACAGGTGGACCAATGACCCGAAGAAGACAGCAGAAAACCGTTGGATGCAGAAGGCACGCGTCATTTCGGGGAGGCCTATGTTCAGCAGTGGACCCCGAAAGGCTGATGGATGGATGAATCTTATTTTACAAGGAAACAAATGAAAAAGTTATTTTTGGTTTATATCTCCTTTTTACATTTAGCCATTTTTTATAGAATATTTACGAAAGATATATTTTCCACAGTATAATAAACATTAAAAAGGAAACGTTTATTTCTGAGCCTCTCTTAAAAATATACTTACTTAATGAGCTTTGAAAATGAAGCAATCATCTGATGAGTATCATCTCAGAATATAACAGTTATTTTTGAAAAAGATGATTTGAATTTGTAGTCCTTGCCAAAATTTACATGACTAAATAGCCTTGTAAATGAGGAATCACTGAGAATACTATATTAATCTAGAAAACAAAAAATTGAATAGGAGCTGATCTACAAAGTTACGGAACATCAGTTAACTGTGGCTATTAGTTACATCCTATGTGCCCTTCTCTTATGCAATGCCGTTGGTGTTGTTGTAGTTTAAATGTGAACGTTTGTGAGGTTGTGTGTATGTTACTCTTTCTCACAAAGACTACTTGAAGCAGAGTGTCTCTCATATTACGGGCAAAGGACCGACTCATTCCCACTTTCGAATCGGAGAGACATGAAAGGGGTTGCAGGCAATGTAATAGACGTACAGATAAATAGATTTAAACATGAAATTTTCGCAACTGGATACAAACTGGATGAGTACTCATTCTATTTGTAAACAGAACAAAACACTCGCCACATTACAGAAATTTATTCGATCAGCGTTGAGGTTGATACCTAACCATGCTAAAAATATATATATATTAAAGTGGCGGACAAGCATGCAGTTCACCTGATGGTAAGTGGGCACTGCCGCCCATGGATACGTGTAATCAACCCCAGATAAGCCTGACGTTCGTCATAGTTTAGTGCTATTCCTGAGGACTAGGTTGGAACGCCTCAGTTAAGTTTATCTCCCTTAAAACCAAAATAAAGCAGCGCTTAACCCTGACATCAGGAGGAAATAGATGTGGCGGTGGTTCCTCCACGATGATTCACAAAGGGTACTACCGCTTACAAATTAGATATTAATTTAGGAAGACATCTCATTGGGAAACGGTCATAGAAACAAATCGGTTCATATGTATTTGTAAGTAAATTCTAAAAGAGTACCTAAATGGTAATAGAGTAAAATTTTTCAGTAGTAAAAGCAACCCTAGTTTCACATGTGCACGGATACTTGCAAGGTACCTAATTTTCAACTAAATACGTTACAGCTTTCGCATTTAGTGTTTCGACATGAAGCTAAAGCTGGCTAACCTAAATATACGTACTGAGTTTACAAGATCCTTTTGAATTTTCATAGTCGAATCGAACAGAAACGAAACAGGTGTTGAATATAACCATTTTGCAAAATTTCTAAACGTTTTCTAAACTATGCAATTAGCATTTATTAAATTAAATTTCCTCAAACAATCATTGTTTACGTTTTCACCCATACCGATGCATTCCTCTGTAGATCCTTTAGTATGCGAAATGTTGCCACTTAAAGTGTTTTATTGAGAGAAATATTAGGCATAGGTATTATATTTACCTATCTATACTATTTGGGTGAAAATATATCGTTTAAAGTTAACGAGCATATGCAGTCCACCTGATGGTAAGTGATTTCTGCCGCGCATGGACATCTGTAAGCAACTTCATATAGAACACGGGTTTTATCTGAAGTCGATCACAGATGCGTTGCTACTCCCGAGGACCAAGAGAGTCACCTATATATAAATGAGCCGGCAATCAGACTTTTCCACCGAAACGCAAGAACTGCTTCACGCTAGAAATGAGGGTGGCGATGATATCTCGCCGCTTGAACTACACTAATTCTACCACCTGATAAATTGAAAAGATACTACAAATACGAGATAGTTACAAAAGGTTACATAACGCGATTATAATAATATATCGTTGGTCACGGAACTGTAAATCGAGACACGTGTCGAAGCACAACTCGCTCGGTGTATTAACGCAACACGTAGACGTATAGCCACCTGACGAATTTTGGCATCAATCGATGGCGAAGACAGGCCGTTGACCGGAACTCATTATACTGGATGCGCGAAGCATATAAAACACTTTAATAAAAAAACTATCTTACGGTAAACGCATCACACTTTGATAAGCTTAAGACGCGTTAATATATCGTTTATTTGCATGAATGACAGAACAGAACGCCAATTTTAAAAGTGAGCCAGGTAAAAATTAAACATTGCTTTTTTATCTTTTTATGGGTGAAACTTAAACTTAAAAAAGAATTGCTATTAACCGCAGTGAGCACCAAGTTTTCAGTTGTAAAGTAGTATAATAAGCAAAAAACTTAAAACATTAAACTTAAAATTGATGAATTTTGAATTGTGCGGTTATTCATGCAAAGCCGTATGTCTGTTTTATCTTATAACAAGAAAATATGGTTTTTCCCGTTCTATCGATACAAGGCAATTATTTATTTATATATAAGTGAATTATTTATCTATTGCAATTAAATAATCGTTTGGAATTAATTTCTTATACAGACAGAATTATTGATACTAATCTAAACTACTTATCATACTTCGCAATTTTAGATTTTATGCCATAATATATATATTTTTAATAAATAACAGATAGCAATTTGCATAGTATTAATAACATTATAATCAAAACGTCGTAGTACTTTGTAAACTTAAAGGTACATAGTATTTTTGGTAATGGATATTAAACGACGAAAAAAAGTTTGATAAGGACCATTTTCCGTCCATCCCACGCTCTAAAAAAGTTTTGATTTCCAACCATTATTTAAGACCTTTTTATATTTAAAACTGTGTATTTTGTTCCATGATAGATTTACGTCATAAAGAATATAGTAAATCTTAGAAGTTATTGCGAAAAAAAGAGAAGGTATTGCCTATTTTGTACAATTATCTTGTGTTTTTTGGTCTTTGAATCTTATTTGCCTTTCTATTGAAATTTTTTGATCTTCAGTGATACTTTCCTTATAAATGCTTGTATAGGGTATTTATTAGTTTTTCTTCATGGTCCGCTTCCTAAGTTATTTCATGTTTCTAACTAATACTACCGAGATATAGTTCTATCTATTACATAGTACATTATTAATAAATGAGCTTTTGATATACGATTCAATTATGGAAGCATCATTAGTATATTCATTTTCACTATAATATATTCACCGAAAAAAACTGTCAAATGAATAAATAAATTGATTTGTATAAACGAGAAAAAAAACGAAACATATATTGTCCCAATAGTTAGACGTAACAACGTATCAATACTTCACTTCAGGTAGATTGATTCTACCAGGATCTCATCAAAGCGACACGATCGAAGATCGAAGGCACTACATAGTCCAGTGTTCTCAACCTGCAGCCAGGCAATTATCGTATGTCAGAGGTTAAAATTATAATATTTTGCATCAAATTATTGTACGAGTACAATAACAACACTATATTGGTATACGCGAATCACGCACACCCATATCATATCACAATCTTGACTGGCTTGTGACTTAGCTGTCAATCCTACGTCCTACCCGTCACGAGCTACGCGAGCATCCGCGTAGACGCTACGAATTACAATCACCAGGAACTCTATAACAGTATTAACAGGTTTCTTAACTGCCGATGCAATACTGATAGCCAAAGATAAGGATTGCAGATAGAGACAAACATGTCCTTTTTCACGGAACGATACAAAATTGCTTCCGTTCATTGTATTTCAGTGCAGGAAAACATTCATTTTAGCGACATGATTGAAAGCTCGTATAAGACGAGCGTTATAAATCAAAGTCAGGTCGCGAAGACCAGTAGCCATTACGAACGACTGTCGATAAGTTTTACTTGAATGTCTGCTATCTGCTGGTTGAATATTTCAAGGCACCCCATTTTAAAAACTCCAAGAACTTACCAAAACGTATAATAGTTTAAATATAAGTAATATTACAACACCACAGATTGTTGGCATGAATATTAGAGCAATTTCTGATACCCGGAAACAAATCATTTAAGCTCTATATTTTATTAACTCTTATCCGTGAACAACCACGAAATATTTAAACAAGTAATATAAAATTTTACTCAGACTCATAATAAATCAGTGTCCAATCGAAACGAAGAAAATTGATGAAATGATTACTGAAATTAATTTAAAATCATATAAGCTAAAGTTACCAAATCCAATTATGTGTATTTGTATATACAGTAAAATAAAAAAACTTAGTCATACAAAAGAAACGCAGGGTAAAAATTGTTTACAGCTTGCAAGCCACTCGAAATACTCCAGGGTTATTACCAAAACTATAAACAAGCTAACTGGGGCGAGCCGACAACACGTAGGAGGCCGATCATTTGAGTTCCAAATACCAAAGGAGTCGCATTTTCAAATTGTGTAATAAAGACAAAACAAATATAGAAATACTAACCAGACAAAGTTGTTAATGTCAAGAGTATGTAATTGGCGAGACTGAACGTTAAGTCTGGACTACATTCAATCCCATCGCAATATAATAAAAAGAACATCAAATAAGAATTTTTAACGACATGTAAACAAAACGCGTTATTGGCATCATCGCGAACATAGTTACCAATGTCTGAAAAAATCAACATCTATTTTTAGAATCACAAATGTCGCAAATTCTAGTGTCGTACTCACGTTTCGCTTCATTTTCCAACTGTCATCGGTTGCCGGTTCCACCGTGGATTCGGAACAATTGTCAGTTACCGTCGAATTAGACACTGAATTCCTTGATAAGTCGCCTCCAGCGCCGCTCACTCGATTGGCTCTGCGCGTTTTGAATGTGAGGTGGGTGGGTGAGGCGTATAACCGAAATAGAACTTTTGGAATAACTCTACACAAATTATATTCCCTGCGTCACTGTGTTGACGAGACGAAGATCAAGAGCGGATACTCTGCGTCTATATAATCTAGATTTTTATCGTTCCTCTTGGTCTATTAACACCAAATACATTGGAAGAAAAACATAGCAGGTAATCGAAAATGGGTCAAGTTTGAGTAAACATTATTATTTCAGCCAACAATGCATTGCCAATTGTTGAGAGATTTGAGAGGCTAAATGACAATATCTTTACAAACGAGAATATTATGCAGAAAGACAAATTGCAAACGCTGAAAATGAAAATAATAATGAACTTCCGGTTCAATCAATTTTCCATCGTATTTATAACTCGGTTACATGTCTCCGGAAGTGTAAACTTCAATTTGCGACAATTCCTGGCAAGAGTGAAGGTAGGACCTGCCATTAAAGTATCGATTTAAATCGAGATACTCATGTGAGGTTGAAAATTAAGACCGGTATCGTTAAGAAATTCCCCACAAAAGTTGACCCACATGACCTGGCATTTATGACAGCAATTGTAATAATTTAATATAATCATAAGGCGCGTAACTCAATAATAACTTTAATCTCATAAACCAATTTGAACAATTACGAATTCCGTAATAAAAACGCTCATGTTAATGCGACATGCGGCAATTACAACGTTGATTGCTCGAGAGCCATATTGGGACAATTGTAAGTCGGTTTCAATTCGATTAAAGGTGTGATAAATCAATCGAGAATATGTTTTTATTGGACGAGGTCGGACGGGTGCGACGCGTGTGCCATTTCTTCGACACGTCCAGTAAAAGGGAAGTCCTTGAGCCCACGGAGGTGTCGGTTGATTCAGTGGCACCCACGCGACCTACTCAGCTGCCTATTAGTCGTGGAGTCGTCGAGCTGTGGGTATACTGCAGTGCTGCACCTTCGTCGTTAGGGTTGTTCCGTTTTAAGTTAAATATTATAACAAGTAATTTCTTCATTGGCATATACAGACGCTTGTAGCTCATCGATTTGAAGAATTGATTTGTGATGTCAAATCAAGATGGGAAACATAGGGCATACTTCAGTAGGCTGACCCAACGCGGACGGCTGTAGCTTGATGTGTTCAAACCGCCATGAGGCCACCGACATGGTTTAAGATTTAGTCGTCCTCAATGTGCCCTCCGAAGCACCGAAGCGTGCGTGAAGAATAGCCACTAGCGGTCACCATGTAATTCCCAACACGACGTTATTTTCTGAGTAGATTAATTAGGACCTCACAAAACACGTAGTTATACACGTTTCCGAAGTTCATTAGGAGCTCATTCGTGATTAATTTTTGCTAGTGCCGTATTTACAAATGTTTTTCCTTTCATTTTGAATAACAACAGAAAATCTATTGTCGCCAAACATACGTTTATGTCACGCTGAACTTGAACTCCAAATTAAAACACCTTTAAAGGAGTTTATAAAAAGAAATAATGATAAAGGCGAGGTGCAACACGGAATCACCATAGATGGCTATGCAGTTTCCGTCAGCCCTGCAGTTTAACTAGTTCCACCGCTAATGATAATAAATGAAGTATTCGTTATTCATGACGTGCCCAGTTATACTTGTTAGATGACCGCAATACGCGGAATCGTTAAGCCGTTCAATTCATAGGACCTTGCGGGCAAGATTCGATCGAAGTACGCCTACTTAAATAATTACTTCAATCCAAAGTTTTTATGACGCGTCCGAAGGAGCGTAATATTCTTCGAGCGTATGTATGTACATTTCTTATCAATGTCTTTTCTTTGGTCCGAGCTACAGACCAAACAGCTTGTTGGATTGTAACATTGAAATCGTCTTAGTTAAGCGTTGCATAGACTAGAGAACGTACCCAAATCACGTGCCCTATTTTTGACAACTTTTCACCCCCCTCCCTCCCCTTGGTGACCATCCGTAGTACTTAAGTAGATCCCCCCTCCCCGTGTAGTTTTAACGTAGTAATTCACAAATAGGGGTTTCAATCATTTTTTGAAAGGAACGATTTCTTTAATTATCATAACAATATGGATATCAAACGAAAACTAGTTACTATTTTGACGATAATCATTTTAAATAAATAAATTATAAAAAACAACTGTCAGAAAACAACTAAAGCTGAAGGCAATGAATAGTTTTTAAGCAGTCGTTTTGTCTTAATCTGACAAGTAACTTGTTTATGTAGACTCCACGTAGGCGCTACGACGCGACTGTCATTGATAAATACAGTTGGTCACCAAGTAGTAAAATCAGATCACTACAATTTGGCCAAGCCGTTCAATTCATAAGGCCTTGGCGACAAGCAGCCCACCTGATGGTAAGTGGTTACTGCCACCCATGGACATTTGTATGCCACTTCATATAGAACAGGGATTCTGTATGAAGTCTATCTCAGATGCGTTGCTACTCCTGAGGACTGAGATAGTCGCCTCATATAAAAGTAAGCTGGCAACCACACTCTTCCACCGAAACGCAAGAACTGCTTCACGCTATAAATAGGTGTGACGGTGATACTTC
>DWNE01001412.1:0-22175 GCA_018249875.1 Cecropterus toxeus | reverse complement strand
TGGTCGACTTCAGATAGAACACCTGTTCTATATGAAGTTACTTACAAATGTCCATGGGCGGCAGTAACCACTTACCAGGTGGGCTTGCTCGTTTGCTATTTCATATTTACAAAAAAAAAAATAGAGGAAAAATAGGGACGATTACTATTACGACAATATGGGTATCAAATGAATGTAAATAGACCAATATAAAAAAATAAATATATTATAATACTTTTGCTTTTTGACATAAACTCATATAAGCGTAAAATTAAATATGTAAAATTATGAACACAAAAATCGTTTTAAGCAGTCGGCTTTTGGTTTTAATGTTTTAACGATGTTACTAGTTTCTGGAATAAAAAAAAATATTTATTTATTAAAAAAAATGGTTGGGACGGTTTAGTGGTAAACCCAAGTCGCATGTTTTCAAACCTTAAGACCACTAACACAGTTTAACAACTGCTATTTAATCATTGGCTACGATAGCTTTAAGTGACCTCTGAATGCGCGCATAGTATTACAAAAACAACTGAAACTTACTAAAAATCACTCATCGAATTGACCAATCCAATTCAATATTTTTGTCGAAGGCAGATTCATTCGTAATTTAATTTGTGTGTCATTCCTATAGCAAGTTTCATACAATAAATATTTTTAACACTGTCAAATTAATACACTGATTTTTTTTTCAGATGTGTATTCCGAAAAGACCCCTCTGCAGCCTCCGTCCCAAGTGGACCCGTCGCCATACAACATTAATGCTTATCAAACGTCAAATGTCTCCAAATTTGGCTTCCAAGGGTACCAACCTGAGACACCAAGTCCTTGGAGCCCGTCTTTCAATCCTTACGACGGGTATAAGAAGAATTTTAGACAGAACACCTTGAATCATAACTTGGGAATATACAATCAGAACTATTTCAACACTCCCAATCTGTACCAGAACTACGATTCGGATTGGTATAGAGAAGCGTCGACTGGAGTGACTCATTACAATCCTAGTGAATGGTGGAAGTGAGTATTATTTTCTGTACGTATGTTTGTATGTATGTCCATATCTTTGGCACGCGCTGCAGCCTAAACGGCTTGACGGATTGTGACGTATGATATATCATTACAATCGTCTTAGTTTGCAAGTTGACAAAGGCTATATATTTTTTTTAAATGGCGCCTACAAAAAGGGGAAAAAGAGGCGAGAAGGGACGACTTAGATTTTATTTTCACGACCATATAGGTATCAAATGCTAATAAATAGACTATTCCAAATATATAAATATTCTAGAACATTTACTTTACCATTTTGTGGAAAGCTCATATAAAACGTTAAATTAGACATTATGGATAAAAAAAAATTACGCAGTCGTGTTTTTTACTATTCTAACAATGTCACTAATTATTGACACAAGAACAATATGTTAGAATGAAGTAAAGTCTGTACTCTTATTGTGTTTCCACTAATTAATACCAACTGTAATCGATTTGCTATTATTCACATGCGAAAATACGACCATTTTAAATTTAGTTTTTATTTCAGATAAGGAAAAATATTTATTTTGTTTTATATCCGTATAAAATTTAACATTTTACACGTATATTATTTTCGGTGAATAATCAACGAAACACGAGCATGAAATTAATTTCATATTCTTAAAACATGTTAAGATAAGTGTATATTTATTATACATACATGTTGTACATACTTGTTTTACATGGTATGTAAAATAGATTTTTCAATACAATACAAAAATTATCACTAAAATGAATAACCGGACAATCACGCCACAAACATTAAACGACCAATTCAATTTGTGATGTCTCTTCTCGTCTTCTCTATTTTCAGGTACATTTCACCCTCACGATCCGACTCCGACGTGACGATCGAGCGGTCTGTGTCGTTTCCGCCGCACACGACGACGATACGACGCCCGGGACGACGGCGACGTAACGCGGAACTGGTGAAGGCTGCGTCGAAGAGAACCCTCACTGGTGCTGAGGCTTTGAGGATAGCCCTAGGGTTGGCAAGGTTCGTAATACTGACTTCAATTTGGTTTAAAGTTAGCGACTGTCCGTCTGTGAGCGACTTCATATAAAACACGGGTTCTATCTGAAGTTGATCACAGATGCGTTGCAACTCACGAGGTAAGATAATCGCCTCTTATATAAGTTACCCGGCAACTCCACTCTTCTACCGAAACGCAAGAACTGCTTCACACTAGAAATAAATGAGGCGGTGGTACTTCCTCAGTGGAACTACGCTGGTTCTACCTCATTGAAAACCCTGTATAGATGGCAAATAGAAACACTAAATAAGACAACATTTCTGCAAAGATACCAGTGTATCTTTCTTTCTTTTAATCCAGTCACTGTCTCCAGTTTTCTGTCTTTTAATCCAGTTCAGATTTGTGGCAAATAACAGTGTGTCGTCTGGTGACCGTCTTGAATAGCACCACTTTTCTTTCCGTTGATGTCCTAGACCCGATCAAGGATCAATACCTAACAATAAGAAATGAGCAGCAGCATCTCCCCGTGGAACATCTACTGTGTTTATTGACCATAACCTCCTTTAAGAAAGGCCTGTTGGCAGCGTGAACCTTAAATAGTCTTTTAAGGTAAAATTAATGAAATAACAGTGATCGAAGTGCTGTGCTGTATTGAAGTGAGGCAACTTAGATCTTGGGCGATAATTCATTTCTAACAAGGAGAAATAAAATCCTATGCGATAGGCTGCGAGGTTCGAATTCCAGGTATGCGCCACTGATTTTTGTAAAATTATGTGCGCATTAGAATTTAATTATCACTGCTTTACGGTGACATGATAACATCGTGAGGAAACCTGCACATCTGAGGGTTCTCAAAAAAAAGTGTGTGAAGTCTACCAACTCGCATTTGGCCAGCGCGGTAGACTTTGACCTAAAACTCTCTCATTCTGAGACTTCTCTCAGCTGCGCACTAATGGGTTGACTATATACGATAGCCGGGGTTGATTACAAATGTCCATGCATTAACTACTTATCATCAAGTGGTATGTTCCTTAGCCACATCTACATTGTAATAAAGTGTTGCTTGTGTTGTCTACATTCCGTTTGTGTTACAGCGCAGAATCGACAGCGGAGCGGCCGCGGCGGCAGGCGGCCACCGTGGAGCAGCTGTGCCGCACGCGCACGCAGTACGTCACGCCGCGCGCCGCGCTCAACAACAAGGGCAACTGGCGATACGTCGTCAACATGCCGGATAACATGACGCAGCTCGTGCGCGCTGAGATTTGCACGTGAGTATAAAAACGTTTTCTACACTCATAGCCCCACAGTAGGATTTTCTCCTGTGCCGTGGGTGCCATGGACACACAAAGACGAATAGACAGACACCCAGACCCAGAACAGAAATCTAAATTCATCATTCACATTTCTGTCTGGCCGGGGACCGAACCCGGGACGCACTGCGCGTCAGACCGGTATGGTGATCGCTTCGCCACGCAGGTCGTCAGTATATAGGTGGCGTAGTGGCGTAGTGGTATATAGGTAGCGTTCAGAGGAGGCCGTGGCAGCACGTTTTGAGCGGCAAAACTTGCTTTTATAGCATTTATTTGGTATTTCTTGAAGAAAAATATTCGAGACTTAACTTGCGGCATATTTAGAGGGCTACAGAATATTTAGATTTCACGACCTTTTTTTGGTCGTCAAAGAAACCAAGCATTAAATTCAGCTTCATATTATAAACGTTTAACGCCATCTATTAGCAATTTTATAAATTTTTACTTCTGGACAAAGTGACATCTGGTGGCGAGTAGTACTATTAAAATGTATTAAGAATTTCAATAAAAACTGAAAGTAAGTTTTATCTCTAATTTTCTTTACAGATCAACAGAATGCAGTGGTTTATGTACAGTTCCTGTTGGATACAGTTCCCGATGCGAACAGAAATACATTCAAAAGCGACTAGTAGCCTTACAATCAACTGGAGAAAATTTATATACAGATGTTTTTTGGATTCCAAGCTGTTGCCAATGTACTATAGATGTCAGTAATTTATAAATACATGTAATTCACAATACAGTAAAGTATTATCTGGGTTCTGTTAAAATTAAAACTAAAATTTCGCCGATGCTTATAAAGCTCAGCACTGCTACTCGATACTAGATGGCGCTATGTTACTTCCAATATCATTTTATATTCTTTTAGTCTTATTTTATTTATTTAAATACGAAAATCATGTAATAACATAATATTGCTTTTTTATACCTTTTGTACTAATATATTTTCATGTATCTCTAAACTTTTAATTTTCTTAATATGTACAATTATAGTGATTTATAGTGACTATTTTTTACCTTTTATCAGCGATAGTCCTAAACCCAAAGTATTACACATAGCAATTAAATATTTATAACGAGTTTCATTTGTAAATAGTAGGATAGTTAACTACAAATTATAGTAATTGTTTATATCTGAATCATCTTGACTTTTTTTTGTTCCATTAAGCGTACAATACGTTCAGATCATCAATTTGAGACAATCAAATAAATTTCATGTTTCTTCCGTTAATGAATCTAATAAAAAAACATTTTAGTAAACCTATACCAATGTTATATTTGCCTAAAATGCTTTGATAATGTATTAAAGGCGATTACATAAAATACAACGCGCATTAGAACAGATGGGCCGTGACAAAAACACATTTGGTATAAAGTGTGATTAGTTCCATGCATTTTAAATGGGCTTACTCTAAAACTTTCTCGTTGCGTCGCTCTTTTAATCATTTGATTTTTAAAATAGTAAATAGAACTCGAATACTAAATGCAAAAACTATTTAGAGTGCATTGGATTTTTGTTGATTTGATTTTGGGATTGTACCTTTATATTATAATTTCCCATTTACATACTATAATTGTAATTTACCAAGAAATACGTCAAAATCAGTTTAACTGCAGATAAAGTTCAGACATACAAATAAACAAACATTTATTTTTTTAAGTATTTCACTGTAATGAAATAGAACGATATTAATATAGACAAGAAAACAACAGTTTATTACATTGTCTTCGTATTGGTGACTGTAATAATGTGCATCTTAAAAGTTTACTATAAACAGATTTGGTTTCACAAAATTCTATAAAGACATTTAAACTCTAATATAAGAATCGTTATAATATTTATACGCAATGTCATTGATCTCTCAGATGTATTCTGGGCTACTTGTAATAAACTAGGTAATGTAATAAAGACGATTGTAATAAAAATGTTTTTTTTTTCACTTCTACACAAATAATTAACTATTTTCTAACTTCATTTTATTAAAGAAGTTTGTATATCACATACGTTATGTATATTATTATTATTACATGTTATTATTACATTATACAACTCAATCGTAAATGATTGTAAATAATGTTCAATTAAAAATCAAATTCAAAGTTAATAAAGATTTTTTTACTTCTATGAAAAAGCAAACTAACAAACATGGTGTCCACGTTTTGGTAAGTGGTTACTATCTCCCATGGACATCTGTAATCAACTTCATATAGAACAGGGGCTCTATCTGAAGTCGATCACAGATGCGTTGCTACTCCTGAGGACTAAGATGGTCGCCTCATACATGAGTTAGCCGGCAACCACACCCTACCAATCGCTGCAATAGAAATAAGTGAGGCGGTTGAACTGCACTGGTTTTACCACTTATCTAGTTTGTAAATATGACGATATAGGTCTATGTTCTTATATTTGGACACTTAACTCAAAGATTGAATTTTTGAAAGAGAATTGTATATAAACTGACTACTATTGTTGTATTAAAAAATGGTTAAATGTCTGTTTAATAAATTTCTAATATTCGTTGACAAATGAGATATAGATAGAAATACCCAGTCTTCATCTATGGCTCACTTACTAAGATCAAATAAATAAATATTATATATTCATCCTAAAAGAGCTTTAGGATGAAAGCTTGTTAAAATCTCGAACAACGCTTTCTACACTCATAGCCTCGTAGTAAAATACCTGGACCGTGGGTGCCACTTAGATATACTCAGATACAGTTCAGAATTCTAAATTCATCTTTTAAATTCCTGTCTGACCTGGGATCGAACCCAGAATCTAATAAGGAATCCAATAGAAAATTTCTACCCACAAACCAATAATCTAATTGATATTAAAAAGATAAATCTCGTTTTCCTGTGATGAAGGTATTAAATAGTAAAGGATGAATGGGAGTTAGAGTATCTTCGTGACCGGACGGCCATCTAGGAGAGTACGTGACAACAGGTAAGGATAATTATCTTTTTATATCTTTTACGACACTTTCTTATATTTTATTAACTCAATTTATAAGTTTTGCTTTGTTTATCTATGTATATGTTTTATATTGTAGGTAGTAGGTACTTTGGTGTTAATTGTAAAGTTGCTTTCAAATCTAGTGACATTGTTAAAAACATTAAAACAAAAAACCCCGACTGCTTAAAACAAAATTTTTGTTCATAATAATATTTTTAACGCTTTTTTATGAGTTTTTGTCAAAATAGTCAAGTAAAAGTATTACAATATATATATTTTGAGATAGGTATATTTACTAGCTTTCATTTGATACCCATATTATTGTAATAGTAAAAAAAAACTTGTCCCCCCCCCTCCACTTTCCTCTATTTCCAGGCGCCATTTTTTTAAATTATATAGCCTCTGTCACTATGCAAACTAGGCGATTTTAATAATATGTCATACGTCATAATCCGGCCAGCCGTTTAGACTGTGGCGCGTGCCAAAGAAATGGACATACATACAAAAAAAAAAAAAACAAGTAACTTTAATTCGGTGTTTATAGATTTTATCAATAGTGATTTTGGTTACTACAAATTATATAAATGGAAAACGCATATTTTCATTATATTCGAAACTATGAGACAAAAGCAATATTTAATGAAAGACTGTCATGTAATTAGTGGAGACATCGCTTATGAGCATAAGATCACGTACGTATTACGTTAAAAGTTATTTTCTTTTTGTCTTCCTCCGTCTAGTCGGTTAATTGCAATTTCACATATCTATTCCATATACATTATATATTAGGCACTACGATATATTTTGTAATTTGTACAGATTTTTTTTTTAATTATAGTTGATGTTTACAATGTCGTGTGGTAATCACATTTCTTTCGTTTACCGATTGGTCTAAGATTGGGAAAGGATAACTAAGACTTCAAAATAAAGTTATTTTCAGACAGCAGAGGCTTAGTTATAACTAAGCCTATTGAATTTCGGAGTGTCCACTTATATTTGCGCTTTACCATCTTTATGGCGGTGTAGAGCATTCGTTTATTGTTGAATTTCAGCGCTTGCTAGAAGCCTTTGGCTTCGACCAAAGCTTCGGTATATTTTGGCCAACGCTGAGAGTTTCGCCGAAGGTGGTTTTATTGGCCGAAGGTGGCCGAAGCCAAGGCTTCGGTCGGACACTAAGTACTGGCAAATATATATAGCATCCCGTACTCAGTGCTTATTTTACTGTAGTGCCAACAGTTGGTGGTGCAATTGACCAGGGACGATAATACTATGTAAAATGTAGCTGATCGTTATCTGGATTTGGTCTTCTTATGACCTGAATCGTCTGTTTCAGGTTTTAATATGACAGTATATTCCTGTTTAGTAAAATGACATATAATTTATTAAATAAATTTAACTGCGTGAACTTAACAAAGATTTTTTTGCAAAATTTATTTGCAGAATTTAGGATCTTGCTTTAAAATTTAAAATTGCACTGAGGTGCACGTATCTAGAAAATTTCTTTAAACACCTTTCGGTTTAAAGAAATTTTACTTTTTAGAACATTTAATTGTAGGCATGTAACAAAAAAATTAATAAAGAAGTGAAAAGCTTATCTGTCGCAACAAATACTTTATTCACTTAAATTTAGTCAGTACTTATGAAAATGATATGAAAATTGTTGATGCAAATGTAACCTTCATTCCCCTACGACAGTAAGATCTCACTCCAGACCACATATTTTCCTACGATTGAGTTAACGACGGAGTTAGGGACCGCCATCTGCGAGGGACCCTTGGGCCCGCGTCCCGGGATTGAGCCTACCTTAACAAATTTTCCCTTAAGCTTCTAACATGACAACGTATTTATCGAAACAATGTTTTCCCGGATCTATTCTTAATTCTATTTAAAAAATGGAGAATAAACTTTTTTTTAATATTGCTCATAGCATCTTCGATTTAAAGACATAGACTGCATTAATACAGAGCCCTATTCTTAAGCTAAAGGAAAACCTTTTACACTAATCACTTTTTTGAAAATACCTATATCGTAAATGCATTTTAGTAATAATACTAAAGGAACGAAAACCACTATGCTGAAAAAGGTGATCAAAAGATTCGTGAATTTTCAAACACTAATGTCTGCTACAATAAGGCTGAAAGCACTTATAGCAAGCGCCAAAACTCACGCACTTTAAAAATAAAAATCCAAGCAAAAAGTCGCTCGACACGCGTAAAAGTAAAGAGGAAGCGGGGAAAAAATCAATGCTTGCGTTTTATGTTCTGTGCGTGTGACAGATCGGTCGTCATGGCGACGAGCGCGGGGGAAGAATAGCGCGCGAAAGAAGGACGTAAGTCTGTCAGGGTTGAAACAAAATGGCGTCTTTGCTTCCCGCGTAAAGTTGACGTTTAAGCTGCGTTCACATTTACGCTTTTATAGTTTCGATGGAGTTTCTTGTGCGTCGCGGGAAAGGGACGGAAGATAGGGTAAGGGAGCCGGTAATCGATATTACGCACTTTTGTAGCAATGAAATTGGCGCGGCACGATGCAAGAACGCGGTTTGCACGCGTACGCGTTGCAACCATTTTAATTTTTGATTTTGCACCTCGCCTCGACACTTTGTGGTCTTGATGTTTCTTTACGTTCTTTTTTGTTTCTGGATCAGGAAATCAGGATACTTATACCTACTATTTTTGTTGTACAGGTTAGAAAACTGATAAAGGATAACAACACAATTTAGGTTTTGTTTTCTACGTTTCACTAAGAATGTAAATCTTTGAACATTCTTAACTAACTTAGGTATAAATTACTGCAGTTGTATATTTGAATTTAGATTGAGATGTTTATATTAATGGTTGAGGAAATGTACTCATATATTATTCTGTAATATACACTATAATGCTAAAAACATAATTCTTATAAATAATTTATAATAAATACATAATAATGTAATTCTTTGTGTGTATACGAATAAAAACTGGAATAGTTCAGTAACTTTTAAATTTTTTTAAATCGAATAGTATGACAACTATGGCGGTTTAATCGATTTTAATTTTTTTTTAAAAAAAAAAATAAATAATAAAAATAAAAAATATATGTTTCACCATGCATCTCATTCAATACTGCGCATATAGACAAAGTGAATTAGCAAAATAGCAATTTAAATATAATATAAATTACTAACCATATTATCCACAACTTCTACTAAATAGGAATATAATTATACTCTATAATTATACTCTGTAGGACCCAAATAATTTAAGTTGTCGCCAAATATTGGATGCAGGACTATCAAATAAATAATTCGTGTGCATGGTGGAATTATGATGACTCACTATGGACGGGGGAGCTCGTAGGAATGGGTTCGCCACGCAAAATTATTATTTATTCTCGGAATTCCATAGTCGATAGTAAAATTTAATAATTCAGCGAATTATGTACTGAATGTGCTCATATGATGAATTTCTAATACCACAGACTTACATTAAGAACTATGGTGATTTATAACATTCATATTTTCCCTAACTTGAATAAATAATTACTTTTGCTTATGTTTTTATGTGATTGAAATATAATTTAGCTTGGACGTACAAAAAAAGAGATAAAACGTTTATACTTCATTAATTTGAATTCATAAATAAGTTGCAGTTGTTCGGATGGTAACTAGTTACTGTCACCTATCTATATGCATATAATAATTTTAATCATCCCTTAATTCGTTGCTACATCTCTCGATACATATGTAGATAGGCTCACGAAAGTTCCTACAACGTCCTATGTTTGACGGATTGTTATATTTTCGTGTCTATTCTTGCTTTTTTCCGTCGAGGTAGCTTCTTAAATGCTTAATACTTAAAAGCTAATATGTCTGCGATCAGGAAGCACGATAACGAAGAGAATAAAATAATTTTACTATACGTGTTTTATGAAATATACCTACCTACCCAAGAGGTGTCTTTTTTCTTTTTTCTAATAGTATTGAAGAAACAGAGGAGCATGCCAGGTGGACTGCATGCTCCTCTGCCATAGTAAGTGCCCACCGCCGCCCATGGTGATATGTAATCAACCCCAGATAAGCTCAGAGCTTTACCTGAGCTTGGCCACAGATACGTTGCCACTTTTGAGGACTAAGTTGGAACGCCTTACCAGTACTTAGCTCAAACACAGCAGTGTTATATAATAAAAAGAAAACCCACTAATTCCTTTATTACTCCTTTATCGTTCAATATAGAGTACATCTTTGGCGTTTTACCTATTTACCTTACATTGCGACTTTATTTGCAAAATATGGCATTTATGTGTATTGTATAACCAAAGTAATATATTTTATACTTCGTCCTTTACAACTATGAATATAGATATTCCTTCGATCCTTAGTCAATTTTAAATATTATTGTATTACAAACGTACCTACATCACTATAAGTTATCTCTATCTATAGTAAGTCATTCTTAGGAGTTGGCAATTACATTTCGAAATAATTTAGCCATATTCTGTGTACAGATTTTACCCTACTGGTTCTATATTTAATTACCGCTTTAAACTTAGGCGTTCAGTATCTCCGATATAAATGAAATTACAATAAGGTGTTTAAGTAGGTGAAGGGGAGCAGTTTAGAAAGACTAAGTCAAGTGTCCCTCATAACAGTCCATGGGGCACCTCGGATCATCGCAGATTTACGAGGGGACCACAAGTCCTGCGCCATATATAGGTGAATACCGTATGCACTGGGGTTCAAACCCTCTTTGCACCTTACATCCTGAACGCAAAACAATCGGAAACACCAACCTGTCGCAACATGGGGATGAATGTCGCACCCTCTCGCGAAAATTGCAAAATAATTTCATTACCGCACATAAACAAATTTCGTGGACAGAGGCATGGAAATGAGCCGTTCCGTTCGTTCGAAGATAACGCGAAAAACGCGTAAGAAGCGAAGCGGGCCACAATCCAAGTTGCGTGAAGGCGATCGATAGGAACGCGAAAGCTCCGAAGTTGGAAGTAAACAGATCGAAGCGAGCGAATGTGCTCCGAATCGAATCCCGCCAAATGCACCGACAGCTGTGCGTAGCTCGTAGCGCGTAGCTGTAGAGGCGGCGCCACCGGCCCTATTATTATTATTTGTAAACAAGCGTGTGCGGGCGCGGGGCGTCACGTGACCCGCCGCCATTGGCCGCGGCAGCTGCGTCGCCGCCGCGCGCGCCAGTCCTCCGCCGACCGCCGCCGCGCCAGCGCGTCATTCCCGCGCCGACACGCGCACCGCTGACGCGATCGCGAACTCCGCATCCCTTTTTGTTTATTTTTCGCGTGCGTCCTTCGGGCCGTTTGTTTCCGAGGCAGCGAGACGAAGAAAAAAGGAGGCGCGGATGGATCAAGCTACCAGAGAAGGTACCGACGTGTGCTAAAGTTTGTGCGAGCTTTCGAGTTGTGCAAGTGTAGTTACGAAGTTGTAGTGGAAGCTTCTGGTTTTTTTGTGGATTGTTTAGTTAGACGCCGATGGCAGCAGAGCGTGAAGGAGCGGGCCCCGTCGCGTGCTTCCGCCAGAGCTTTCGTTGTGCAGCTTTCGCGAATCGATCCCCGTTTTCCTGCTACGCACATTTACGCACTTCATAGAGCTGACTGTTGTGCGTGAATGGGTGCACTGTTGAGCCCTACGAGTCCTTAGACTTATCTTTAGAGAGTTTGTGCAGTATTTTTAGTGAAATACTGAGCTTTGAAGTAGTTGTTCGTAGTTTGTAAGTTTTGCACAAAGTTGGAGGAGCTACGAAACATGTAGAGTCCGACACCGTGTCTGCCGAGAGCGTATGAAAGCATCGAAAGCTATACGTATAAGTTACGATGACGCATCGGCATGTCATTGTGGATCGCGCATGATGTCACGTCATTTAACCCTTAATAAGTCATCGCGCAAAATCAAATTGAGATGTCTTCATTGTATCGAGAATTGCTCTGACATTCGATTTTATTGATAAAACGGTTCTCGTATGTAGTTGTTATGACACGTGTAAATACGGGCAAATATAGTGTTAATGTAGTAGTAAATGAATGAATGAAGAATGTGTTTTTTCACTTGTAGTTGTTTATATATGTTTACTAGTATCGTTACATTTTCTTCAATTAAGCTCTTTATTAACATTTTGTAGATATTTTGTACCTTTTGTTGCTATATAAAGTAGTGTATATCGAGAATACGTTACACTCACTGGGCACAGATGTGCATGGAAGTCAGTAGTAAAACAATTTGAAATAAATTATTTTTTTGTCAAAATAGAGTACTAATTGTATAGAATATTTTATGTGCGAACTGGCCGATGTAGAGTCGCACTAAATAATAGATTAGACTAATATTATATTGTACTATAATACAATGTGCCAATATATGTGATAGTCTTGTACATTACATCAAAATATTTGTTACAAATGATGGCAATATAATATCCAACGTAGACATTCGAGCGAGGAATGGCTCTATCATTTAAGACACAGCTCAATTTTATAAGAATCCTATAAGAGATGCGTACGATATATATTTAAAATAAATATATGTACGTAATATAATGTAGTCGTTGTATATAAATAATCAGCTATATGTTTATGTCGATCTGCGACAATTTGCAAATTATAGAAAGAGCTAAATACGTTTATATGCATTAAATATTAATTTATTTCTTAGCATTTGAAATTAAACATAGCTTAAAATTAATTAAAAGCACATACCAAGGCGGCAGTAATACACATTTTACGATATTTAATGAGGGATATTTTATTTCACACATAATTAATCAAATTTCATTTTGATAGTGAAATAACGAACTTTTAGTTTAACGATTTATATTTTTATATATCGCCCATGATATCGCTCTGTATATTCAAAATACTATTATGTCTATTGCGATAACAATTATGTTAATCCAAATGATATAAAATGAATCCTTGTGAATATTGTTCTGCAAAATAATCCTAAGTTATCCTTAATGGATGGATCTTTTTACATATTGAAATGAATCAACTCCACGATACTATTACTCTAAAATCATATATAGAAATTTCTTTCCTGATAAGCAAGCTGAGAGTGACGAATCATGACTATATCTGTACATTTACAACTTTAAAATATTCTTTGTATATTACACAAATAACTCACGTATATTCCAAACGATGTCATCCAATCATCAGATTGAGTTCACAAACATCTATCAGATTGCAAGATGCCACTAACGGACGGTCCCACGGAATAATCGAATAAATAATACGCCTTCCTCTCGTGAATGCGATAATGGGGAGTCAAGTTCAGTGAGGCCAATGAAAACAAATAAACAAAATTGGCCAATTTCGCTCCGCTAACTGTACGCGTTGCCGCGGGAGCACCGATTGTGCAACAAGGAACTCGCTTCCTTTTTAGTTCGATACTAATGTTTCCTCTGTTTGTTTCCCAAGAATCAAAACGCTAAAATCCAAGCCTTTATTTTGGTGCCATAGACATTTATATATATTTAATCTGTTTTTCTCCCACTGCTGGGCTCTGGTCTCTTGTCAGAGCCATTGACTACCATGCTGATCTATTGAGAATTGGAAGACTTTACACACTTTTGAGAACTTTTTTGAACGCTTTCGACTTCGGCGTTTAAATTGATGATAATTATTAATAATACGCACATAAGTTTAAAAAATCAATGATGTGTGCCTGGGATTCAAACTTTAGCCACTCCGGTTGCGCGACCGATTTTCAACCATAAGCTCATTAATGCTGCATTATACATATACACAAAATAAGTACGCAAAATTTGAAACCCAGACCAATTAATTCTTAACGGAGGTGATATTCACTCTCGTAGACCATAAAATATCTAATTAAGATTTTAGCTAGCCCGGAAATAGTACTAGGTTTTGCGCGACAGACCATCATGGTCATGGTTTTTGGTTATGTGGTCGTAGTCAACATTTTAGTCATAGTTCGACGAGCACTAGGTATGTCAAGTGGCTTAATTAATAGTATTGACTACCTTTTTGTTTATAAAACGTAACGAATGGCAAGGAATTGATCGTATGAAGCCTATCGTCGGCTTACGGTCAATGTGACCCTATGGAAAGTTAAATCATTTGTATAATAAAATAAAAATTATAATTTTTTTATTCAAATTACATACAGAATTATTTTTGAACGGCAATAATGTATTATCACTTCGTAAGATTTTATTTGGCAATGGTAAAATTCGGCAAAATAAACTCTATAACACTTTGTTTACTAATTATCTTTGAATGCATTACAATGCTGGCAGGTTGCGGATGAATTTTAGTTTTGAAAACTGTATATATCATTGTATATATTTGTATTTATCAAATTGTCTGTTTTACTATATTAACTTACTAGCCTATTCCCGGGGCTCTGTCCGTTTCGGTCATCTTTACCACAGTAATGACAATGAGTGTCCTGTGTTAATATGTCAAAAGTAATAAAATCTATCGTACCAAATTTCAGCGAAATCCAATCAGTAATTTTGTGTGCAAATATGCATAAATCCACACAAACGTTTTCCTTTATAATATTAGTATGATTATTATCGATATTAAGTATTTATCATCATTTATTGACGTTAAACCGTAATAATGTTAAAATATAATAAATGCTAAAATGTAATCAAAATTCTCAAAGGTACAAAATAGCATTTGATTTAGCAAGCCTGAACATACGAGTATAAGACATAGGTATCCACAAATAAATATCTTCGTCGATTCGTATCTGCATGTTTGAACGGTGTTAGCACAAAACCTCAGCTGAGCCGTGCCGCTATCCGTATTCGAATGCCATCATATCCCGATTATTGCCATAAGTAATATCTTAAGTTGATTCATACTTTCTGTGGGATAATCCGCATCTTATTGCTCTCGAGTAAACTGAGGAGGACTTAGGTTTTCATAAAGGCTGTGTGCTCAGCAGTACTATTATATTTACCAACAGTACTATAACATACTGATTTGTACGTATAAATGAAAGAATAAACTGAATTTTACGGCAAATATTGTACATTCGTAAGAGTTGTAAAAATCCAGTTTTATAAAGTCTCTGATGCATTGTCTTAGATATAGTTAATAAATTAGTTAATAGTCATCTTACATTTCAACTAATTTTATTTTGCAATTGATTTGATATACCTCTACTATTATTGATTTAACATTTAAATGTCACCTTGCATGTTGCTTGTCTAAAGGTTGACTGGTAGAGAGTGCTTTTAGCTTCAAACTCGCATTTTGCACCTTTTGTGGTAAAATTCTCTAGATAAACAAGATATTGATTCGCGTAAATTTTAATATTAGCTATAATTTTTAGTTTGGACTTAACTTATTAAACTTTTTGCCATATACTAATAAGATGGTCGCTAACCTTATATATGAATTGTCTATATATTGAAGCTAATATTTGCTTTATGGCAGAATAAATGTTAAAGAAATCGAAGCTTTACTATGCGGTAGTAATAAAAATCAGTGTATACGGAGAAGCTTAACTTTCATTTTCGTTTAGCTACTGCAAACAGTACGTTAAGGACAAAGTTTGGAGCTGTAATTGTGGAGAATATTTTATTTGTGCTCGGCGTCGCGCCGGTGAATGCTCGCCTTCCATTGTCCCATGAATGAGAGTCCATTTTATTTTCTGTATTTAAGAATTTTCTCCAATTCTTACTTCAAGAAACTCGGTGGAGTCGTTAGCTGATTATTATTTAAAGTATTTATTCGTATGTCACAAAAAATTTGGAAAATATTTTTATAAAGTCTTGAATTACGTTCTTACACAAACAACGTGTTACAATCAAACTAATTCGATCTTCAAAGATGACGCCCCATTATAACGTCGTTTACAATCCATTTTACTGAACACTAACCAATAAACGAACGACAAAGCTACAATTTCGAAAGGAAACCGTACTAAATCATACAATCACAGCCATCCATGTGTGACTTCCTTTAAACAATTCTATGTCATAGGTGTAAGTACAAAAACTTCACAATTT
Organism: Cecropterus toxeus; assembly: GCA_018249875.1. Classification (NCBI taxonomy): domain Eukaryota; kingdom Metazoa; phylum Arthropoda; class Insecta; order Lepidoptera; family Hesperiidae; genus Cecropterus; species Cecropterus toxeus. The sequence goes on along the minus strand of DWNE01001412.1, from coordinate 5,941 downwards.
CCGATGTCGCATCCGATAGTGGAGAAAGACGTCACAAAAAATCTTTACAAAACTGTATCGACCAAGAAGAGTTTGCGTCTCGATTGTGATTTGGGGATCTTTATTGGTACTGCATAGGAGTGAAAGTTGAACGTTGAGTGAATTCGTGGGTGCAACGTCATTGTTGTTGAGATATTAAGGCATAAGAAAAAGTGGTAGTGTGGGAAAGATTGTTGTAAAAAATACCACATCTGCGCCTCTATTCAACTGGATTCGAGTGTCTGAATGGGATGGGACGGTAACTCTATATCGGGATTCTTTCGACGCCTTATCATTGTAGTGTGGCTTAATCTAAATTCGGCCAGCTTTTGTCTATATATTATTTTAGAATCGTTTTCCATAAATTCTTGCATAAGTAAAATCTTTTTTCTATTTTATAATAATTATATCAAAATAATAAATCTAGACTGAGAGAGCTTTAACAGAAAATATACAAATAAATAAAATTAAAGGAGCGTTTAAAGAAATAATCTGCATGCAAAATTTTATCACCTAACTTAAGCCCTCAAAGGATACATTATTTAAATAATGTTTGCTGATAGAATCTTTTATCTAATTTGCATTCATGGCCCGTGGGGGTTAGTTGTATGCAAACTTAGACAATGGACAGGTTATAAAATTTTAACTATATTATGTGTTCTGATCTGTCGCCATTCATCGTCAATCCATTCTTGTCCCACTGTCGGCACGGGTCTTCTCTCAGAATGACAGAGTTACGCAATAGTCCACCGCGCTGACCAAGTGCGAACTGGTAGACTTCACACACCTTTAAGAACTCTTTTTTTTTTAAGAACTCTCAGATGTGCAGGTTTCCTCACGATGTTATCCTTCACCGTAAAGCAGTGGTAATTAATTTCTAAGTCGCCGTTACGGCCATAGACTTTTGATGTATGGTCGTTTGTAACATCTAGACGATATCATTTTAGTTTTTGTTTATCTGGCGATTTATATATCCTTTAACAATAAGGTGATTGATCGAGTTTGACCGAGTAGTTATAACTGCTATATTTATTGTATCGTGAAGCTGTTTCGGTTACGGGTGGTTGCCGGCTCTCTTTCATATCAATCTTAGTCCCGGGAGCAGCGACGAATCTTTGACTTAAGAAACCAGGTGGTAGAATTTTTGTTCAAACAGAGAAGTAGCACCGCCACGCTTATTTCCAACGTGAAGCAGTCATCGGGAATAGCAACGCATCTTTGATCGACTTCAGATAGAACCCCAGTACGGGCGGCAGTAACCACTTACCATCGGGTGGACTGCATGCTCGTTTGCTATTTCATTCCTCCAAAAAAGGATCTCTGATCTTTATGCAGTAATTTAAAGATCATTAGATTTGCGGAAAGGAGTAACCCACATACTTCCTTACAAACTTCGCATTTATAATATTAGTACGATTATAGGTACATACACGACGATTCCCGGTCTCTTATTTAGCGATGATTTCCTAAAATGTCCTCAACATGTGTTCAAAAGTAATGAGGTGTTCAAGATTTATACACGTCCTCTGATCGTGTAAAGATCGCAAAAATTAAAATGTTCCTTTGACGTTACGGATATTTCAGTGGCAGTTCATCACGTCAGTCAATAAATATTCAATCTTCAGTGAACATGTACATTTTAGTGTCGTCAGGTTTGATTTTGTACCAAATTAAGATTTTAATAATTAAGATCTTTATGTTTTTTTTTTAATAAGTGGTTTTGCTTAAAGTATAAGATAGTAGACGCAAGGTTTAGGTCCATAATAGCTTAATTCATTAAATCCAGCCATATTCACGGAAATATTAAGATATATAGGTAAATCGGAATATCTATCAGTCAATTCAGTCAAATAAATTACAAATCTAGTTATTAATTTGATAGTTTTACATCAGTCAATGGGATAATATCTTATTTGATTAACATTATAAAAGCCGAAGTTTATGAGTATGGTTATTTTTTTACCTTTTCAGGGAGAACTTTTTGATTGGATTTATATTAAACTTGGCACACTTTTGCCTTGTAAACATGATCAAATCGCTCAGAACTACGGGAAAAAGCTAGTATCTAAATAGTCCTGAGTTTTTTTATACATAAAATGTATATAATATTTTTAAAGTATTGAATATTTAGTACCTTCGTTAAAATAATTTACGCCATATAATTTTAAGCCAAAACTTCCATTCAAATCAGCAAATTGAAATTTATCTTCATCGTATTATATTATATTATATCATTTTGTCTTTAACACCGGAATATGTCATGTATTAGTTTTATAACAAAATATTGAGGATTTCTACTACTTTAATTATCTTTAGTTCTAAAAGTTTTAAACGTATGCTTCGACGCACACAAAGCGACTTAGTTAAGCCAATACTTCCAATTCAAATCTAAAGCCAAATTGGGATTTGTATTTATGGCATATTCCTTATATGCCATTTATATAACAAATTATGAAGAACCTTTTAGAACTTTATCATGAAGTACCATAAGTTCTAAACGTTTCTGCACGTATGCGTCGATGCACACAGCGACTTAACTTCCAAGCATATATTTGTTATAAATAACAGCGTGTAATAGACCGAACCTACCGACAATCACTCTGATGTACGTATCCTGTGCACATTGTCATTACCTACAGTTGATAATACTCCACTTGTTCGTGTGAAACGTTACCACGTACTATCATTTTCAAGTTGAATGTTAACGTTTAACGCTTTGTACTATCATTTTGAGTTTATGTACGCGCTGTTTACTTAGGAGCTAATGGGTTCTGGGGGTCCGTGATTTGTATCCAATTATTTTTCGATGTTATATGCGTATTGGTAATCACTAGGTTTTACGGTATAAAAAAATATAAAACAATGGATACTTACATAAATGAGTGTCTTGTCATAGATAGTCGTCTTTTAAAATAAATATCTCAAATGTGTTTTAATTCTATAAGTCCAAACTTCGCAAGTGACCCTGGGTCAGATAGACCCATCTTGTTCCAAGAAAAGACTAGTAAGCAATGTATTGCAAACGGGTTGAAAATAAATTATCGTTTTAGAATTTACTCAGACGCTTACCGCGGCTCCGCCCGTGATACCGCAGCGAAATCCGTCTTGTAGTTTATGTTTGAAAGTGTAACAAATACATTTATCCTCACAAACTTTCGAATTTATATTAGTGAGATTTACATCATGTTACAAATGTTTTTTGTAGAGTAGCTGCTTCGTTTTTATGGACTAAGTGTCCACTTGAGTGTGCCGTGTCGGTCTAGAATGGTACAATTAGCTGTCTTGTCGTGTCATTGTTAGTACTACAGGCTACTGAGGGCTTAAATCTAGGAAACTGCGTTATACACTATCAAGCGCAGTGACTATAGCTAGATAAGCCATAGGCCTCCTCTACAAAGAGAACTCCTAGAAGGTGACAGAACCCTTTGTAGTTCGACTTCGGAAGCACCACCGCTACACCTATTTCTGTCTAATAACAGCAGTGCTAACGCTGCTGTGTTATGGTCTGAGGCGTATGGTAGGGAAGATTACTTATCCGAGGCGTTCCAACTTAGTCCTCAGGAGTAGCAATGCACACGTGGCCAATCATATAAAATCTAAATATCACGATTAGTTACAAATGTCCATGGGCGGTAGGAACCACTTACGATCAGGTGGACTGCATGCTAGTTTGCTACTTAAATATTATAAAAAAGGAAGATTGTAAACATGTTTATCCGGTAGTACAGATTTAAAAGCTTATGGGTATAAGAATGAGATCGTACCATGTTGTAAGTGATGGAACATTAAGTTATTCGCCACGAAGTAAGATCTTTCACCCGTAAAAGCTCTCCGAACACAAAAGCTTTACCTATGTTTCATATGTATATATTTCAATCACCGTCGCTATTTGATTTGTGTGGCTTCTCTAGTCTTTTATTTTTCGCGATATCAGTTAAAATGAAACTAAATTTATTTATAATACATAATAGGCCTACGTGTACTTTAATGTTTTTATTGTTGATTATGATAATGGTGCAAAATAGTTAAAAACGAGTAAACAAACTATGACTACTACAATAGTTCACATCATTTTTAGTGAAATTTTGACCAACATTAGAGTCCAATCTAATATTTGCTTAATAACAGCGCTGCTGTTATCTGGTATGAAGGATATAATGAGGCATATCGTCTAATCTGAAGCGATCCGAGTTAAAGAAATCCGTTCTCCAAGGTGTCCAATAATGTTAAGACGAAGCATAATGAATAAATTATTTATACGTCGAATGTGCTCAACATTTATCGTTTAATTTATTTTCTATATTATAACGTAAAAAGTATTTTTATAACGTAAAAATATTTACCTGAAATTATTACTTAGTTACTGACAATATTCAGATCCCTCTCAAGACTCTCAAGTTTTTAATGTCCTTTTGCATAAAGATAAAATGCAATTATAATGAAACGAAAATACGAAGATGTTTAAATAATGTTTGTAAGTCTTACCCATGTTATAAATGTAAGTACTTTGTGAAGATGTACGTGTTTATTAGTTTTAAAAGCGTAAACTACTGACTGACTGAAACGCGGAAGTTTGACACACAGGATAATGCATGCAAATGGGATACTTATTACCGTAGAAAACGCGACCAAAGTGGGAATAATCTAGTGTCAAAATAACAATAAATATAACCGATTAATTTCTTTCATTTTTAATATACTTATTTGTTTTGATAAAAATCATACAATTAACAAAATGCGTAGAAAAAGCTATTCGTAAGCTCAAAACACGTTACAAATATAGAGTACTCACGCTATATTTTCTCGAGTTCTAAATATCTTCTTTACATATAAATCGTGTCCATAAATCGCGCCAATTGTCTACCGCGATAGAGTTGGTGTTATTTATGTTGTTCAGCACCTCTGAGCGTGCTCTAGCGTGTGTAGAGGTTAATAGAGACAAAGCGTTTTAATGTCTGGCTATTTTTATATAATTTTTCGAAAATTGAAACTTTGTTATTGCAACCTTTTTATCCTTACTTACTATGGAGTTACCCGTGTAGATTACTTGTTGTAGAAATAATTTCATTTATTGATAGTTAATATTGACCTAAAAATAAACTTAAAATGAAAATATTATTTTATATTGCAGCATTTTTAAAACCTTATAAATTCAGGTAAAAGCAGGGTCATTTAGGTTTTATTATTCACGGGCTTAACATTTTATTGAATTGTTGCTAAAAAGTATAATAAGTTTACAATTTGTGTGTTTATAAAAAGCGCACGTGCGGAATATTTCTTAACCGAATAACGCATATTAGTTACAATGTCGATTGAACGTCGCGGAAAGATCTAAACGGGTGAATGAACGAAACGAATGAAAGTGAGCTTTTATATCATATATTAGATTATTCTCGCGACTCCGCTAACTTCAGTTACATCTCTCACACTAATAAGTATTCCATGTGTTAGTACAAAAAAGTCTGGGTCTTAAACTAACTGTGTGCCTAATTTAAGCGAAAGCCGACCAATATTCTTGCGTAAAAGAGTAAACTTGTAACATCGTTAGAAACATTAAAACAAAAAAACCGACTGCTTAAAACAAAATTTTTGTTCATAATGATATATGTATGTATACATATATCATTATGAACTACTTTTACTCGACTTATATATATATACTTTTACTTTTACTTATTCGTTATAAATATACTTTTACTCGACTTGACTATTTTGATAAAGACTCATATAAGCGTTAAAATAAATATTTATGTCATTATAAACTGTAACTGTTAAAATAAGTATATCATTATAATTTGACGACCCGCGTGGCCGAGCGGTCCCCATACCGGTCTGACGCTTAGTGCGTCCCGGGTTCGATTCCCGGCCAGACAGAAATACGAATGATGAGTTTAGATTTCTGTTCTGGGCCTGGGTGTTTGTG
>DWNE01001411.1:0-22177 GCA_018249875.1 Cecropterus toxeus | reverse complement strand
TCCTCTCCAATCTTCGACACATTTATATGCAGTTTTATGTTACTTTTTTACTTTTGTTTAGGTGATCTTATTATGATCAAAGGTCTTATTTTTAAAAATAATTTTACAACGTAAAATTTTAGAAAAAAAATCCATTACCATTTTTTTATAAATTTATATCAATAGGTACACAAAATGAAAGAAAGCTTTATAATTATAAGAACGACAACATCCATCGTCATAAAGTATTGTCGATGATCACTGATGATCACGGACAACAGACCATAAAGGTATGTACTATGTATGGACTAGGTATGTATGTAAGATAACAGTGCATGAGGTAGTTACTAAAGAAATAATTATTTATTTCTAGTAACTATCAGGAACCTTATTTTGTCCTGGAGGTGTGCAATATGTTTTCATATTACAAATAATTATTAATTATAACATTGTGTGTTTGGAACGAAAATGACAGCTGTAAATGTATCTGATGTATCCAAAATTCCATTTCAGCGTAATTTGCGTTAATTTTGTAAGGGATCAAATATATATTAATCCGATTATTATTGAATGCGTGAAATGTATGCTGTAGTAAATTTAATTCTAACCGAATTTCAATTTAAATTGTGTGTAGATCAATTAAATAAATTTTGACCAAAGAGATGTTAATGCGAGCGTGTTTTGCGGGACTAAATGCGATCATTAGGAACTATTATTATAGCATGCGAAGAAATAACTTGGTGACAAGGAATATGCCATCACAATAATTAAAATAGATTTATTTTTAAAGAATGTATACCAATTGAATGTATATGTTGTAAAATTATACGCGAGTGGACATATGATGAAAAAAAACTTACACCAAAAGAAAAGTTATATTGCATCAATTACTTGTATTCGCTTAAAACTGACTTAAAAATAGTATATCTACTTTATAGAGATTATCAAAGCACGCGGCAGTGTGTTGCCAAGTTCGCTGGTACCAAAACAACGTATCTTATATTACAGTAAAGCCTTATGAGAAGTACGAAAAATGCGTGCGCAGCTGTTAAAAGTTACGAGTTTCAACTATACAAACAAATGACCTATACCACACAGAAAAAAGACATATACCTAAATATGACTTAACATCGAACCTGGAACCCTTAGTGTGTTGAATTAGTACAAGAAAATCCGTTTAGCTTGAGAATTACATAAGCGATAACTAAATCAACTCGCTCCACATTTCGTTGGAGGTGAACTAAGTTCCTTACGAAATGCTCGTTTCTATTGAGCGTGAATAGATTCACTTTGATACAACAATTTAGTTTATCAATTCTACGCTTGAATTTGTTGCAATGGGTGTATTGAAATTTAAGTTGGGTTTATTGCATTATGCATTTTATTGAATATCTCATAAGCTTGGCAGCAATTTTATTACATACTATCTGCGCCACGCGTTTTCACCCGCTACTACACAAGAAAAAACAAAGAAACACATATGTTACACAGCCTATAGCATTCCTCAATAAATGTACTATTTAACACAAAAAATATTTTTCAATTCGAACCAGTAGTTCCTGAGATTAGCGCGTTCAACCAAACAAACTCTAATGCTTTATAATATTAGTATAGATGTAATGCAAATGAACCTTAAAAAATGTTGGAAGAAACAACATAAATATATTTGTGTTAAATATTTTATATAATTATATTTTTTTGAACAACGTCACTTGTCATTAATTTAACATGCTCACTTATTCATCCATTTTTTTCACATAAAACATTACGATACGGAACGCTAGTCATCATGGCGATCGTGAAAAATAACAACTCTCATTTGCAAGAGAGTCCTGGAACGGTCAATTTTTATCTATACCGTTTTGCTTGAATAAATCGAGTGTGATTTATCAGACTGAAATGTTAGCGGTTCTACCACCATATCTCCAGGGTAGGGTCCGAGGCTTTTAATAAACTCAATATTTTCTCTCAAGTATACAAAAAATTGGTACATCCTTCGTTTCGAAAACACTTTACATATATAATATAAGTATAAAATATAATATGATATTATATAAATATATATATATAAATTCAAGACGGCTAAAATATTGATAACTCGGTATTATTAATTGATACAAATTACCTTGTCGTGCGCAATTTCATCTCCGAGATCAGATGAAAGACTTGTTTATTTCAGTAATTATTCAAATGAATAAATCATGAGGATGTAATATTTTCTGTTTGATTAACGACTGCCATTTATAAACGCGAATTCTAATTTAAATTTCATAATTTTAAAATACATTATTTATGAGAGACTTATGAAAGAGTGCAGTACCTTTAATACGAGTTATTACGTTTCCTCAATACGAGCCTTTGTTACGTTTTCACTCATACATTGCAATGTACATTGCTCGTTTATGTTTTTTTTTGTAGGCCTAACGTACATGCATAACTTGTAATGTACTATGAAATAATCTAACGACCCCCTGGCGGAGCGGCTGACAGGCAGTGGGTCTCGGGTTTGATCCCCGGCCAGACAGAAATGTGAATGATGAGTTTGGATTTCTGTTCTGGGTCTGGGTCTTTGTGTATTTGATTTTGTGTGTGCATGGCAACTACGACAAAGAAGAAAATCCTCCTGTGGGGCTATGAGTGTAGAAAGCGTTATTTTATGTTTATTTATTACCAAGTTCAGGTTCCAATCTTTGGGGTCGATTATGATATCGATATATGACAGTGACTTTCCATCTGGTGGTATATATGCAAAATTATCACCTTAATTTTATAGAAAAAAATATATTTCAATCTATATATTTAATCCAAAAAAATTATCTTGATTAATGATGTAAATATTTAACATAACTTCAAAGACAATACATCATTTATTACGAATCTAAGCCAGTTAAATACCCTTAAACGCAATAACCCTTTCGATTTGACAAATATCTTTCCTGCCATAAACTGTTTGACATTTGTCTGAGGTCATGCCCTCATATGATTGTGTGCCAAAGAACATAGCATTTTTATCAGATTGAAATAACAAATGAGCATGCAGTCCAGTCTATGGTATATGATAACATCCGCCCGTGGACATCTGAGAGAAACTTCATATAGAACAGGGGTTTTATCTGAAGTCGATCACAGACGCGTTGCTACTCCCGAAGATTTAGATGATCGCCTCATATATAAGTCAGTCGGCAACCACACCTTTCCAACGAAACGCAAGAACTGTTGAGGTGAAGATGAGGACCTCACCATTCGAACCGCACTGGTTCTACCACCTGATCTATCCTCGATCTATCTCTATTAAACACATAGAAGCGTTATAAACGTGCAGTTTCTTTCACTTACACATATTTGCGATGTGCCAAGTTTATTGCTCCAACAATTTCGGTCAGAAACCTTTCAACCTCAATAGAATATTCAAAGGTCGGCCTGTAAAAATATGGCTCAATTGGCGCCACGATCCGCGCGGGATTTCCACTTTAATATTCAGGCGATGAAAAATATCCCCGTCATAAAAAGCTGGACCGTATGAGTTTTTAGGAGGCCACGTATTTGAATATTGATGTTTATGGAAAGTAGGCAGGAACATCGGGCCCTGGAAATAAAAGCCTGTTATTTCGAAGCTCGTTTATCGCAAATTTTGCATAATGGAACTATGTAGATAACTGGTGCAATATGGGAACAGAATTTAATTATGGTGTACCTATGATATGTATATAAATTGCAAGTACCTAATGCCGCATAGTTACCTAACCACAACAACAGTGTCCCTCACAAATGTTTTGAACTATAGAAATGAATAACGTTTAAAGAAACATCACGTTTCATTTTATTATTTTAAAATACAGCTTTAAAATAAAATAACAAAGATAAAGGTAAAAATATCATGTTTAACGTTAAGAAACAAATTCGGATTATCAAAGGCAAACAAAGGATCGATCTTGCAAGAACAAAGAGATGTTAAGTGCCTGTCGTGGATCAAGTTACTTTGTAACTTTGTAGTCTCTGTGAGTCTCAAATAGTTTTCTAACGCTGCCACTAGAAGGGTTATATAAAAAGGAATTTAACTAAACTATCATAGGTATTTCATAATCAAGAAAAGGTCACTGATGTTAGGTAGTCCTTTTGTAATTCGACTCCGGACTCAAAATAGCCAAATCTATTTCTGTCATATAACTGATACGTTGCGCTGCCGTTTTGTATAGAAGGTTAGGAGAGTCTCATTGTAGCAATGCTCTGTTGACAATACCAGGTAAAACTTTAACCTTGCAATTAGTATAAAAAAACCGTTCAAGTGCGAGTCGGATTTGCGCACGAAGGTTTCATACCACACGTTTGTTGGGAGCCCCTCTTAAATATCTATTTTATACAGTTTTCTTATATTTTTCGTTATAGCGGCAACAGTAATACATTATCTGCGACAATTTTAGTTATCTAGCTATTACCGCTCATGAGATACAGACTGGTGGCAGACAGATGGACAGACGGACAGTCGGACAGATGAAAAGACGAACAGCGGGCTCATAGTAATAGGGTTCCGTTTTTACCCAGTATGTACGGAAACCTAATATATAATTAGTAACGCGTCTTTAGTCAACTTTAGGTAGGATTTCAATCCTATCTTGGGTTCATTACAGATTATATGGGCGGCAGTGGCCACTTACCATCAGAGAGAATGCATGCTCATGAACTACAAGTTTCAATGAAATAAACATAAAATATTTTCATAATTATATTCAAAAGCACAAACATTGTAACTATATATAAGGTACACTTACTTCTGTAAGTAAAAACGACAGGTAAAAAAGTTAAATCCCTACAGCGTACCTACGATTCAGCATCTTAACAATCCGTTTGACCTTAGAAAGGAAAATGTCAGAGGGCTTAAGTGCTACGAGCCATAGGTGTGTAATCTAGCGCCGGGTACAATAAAACACGGGCGTTTTAACGACAGTACGTAAGAGAAAAAGAACATTAAGCCACAATTTATCACACTTTCCACGCCATTAAACAGGAAGCCTGCAAAAACCGTGCGTGATAAGCTCCATGAGAACTGAATTGTCTGCAAATGTAAAAATCATTGCCGTCATCAAAGCATCCAGATAAAATACGATGGGGCCCTCGAGATCCTTTGTCATGATACCAACTCCCTTAAACCTGAAACAAGGAGCATTATAAGGAATTGATTTTTGTAAACGACTATTTTATTCAAAACGCTGAGATAAAACGACGTAGGAAGACCCTTTGAAATATTTGTTTTGACAAATTGAGGAAAACATAAAGCGGGTGTTCCGGAATTTACAAAGATTCATTAAAGTGTAAAAAATGTTAGGCACACGGTTCAGTAGGCAGTTTGGTTAAGCATCGAAAATTGTTGTTTCTTTTGTTGAAGTAAGCGATAGACATGGTAACAAAAGTCTTTAGTAAGTACTTTAAATAAATGTTTATATAAAACTCCAGAACAAAAGCTTATTACAATAAAACATTATTGAAACTTAAAACGTGTTTCTGATTTTATAGAAGTAAGAAATATAAAGGCCTTTCATTTCATTTGACTTAAAGACAAACTAATTCTCAATAAACGAATATATTTTGTAGTAGAGGTTTTTCATAGTAATAAAAATATATAAAATCAAGCTCATCAAAACGTTTGCAACCCTTTGGTCTGCTAATGTGGCTTTAACGAGTGTGTACTTTGCCTTGATTGGGTAAGATTGGTGGCATGTACCAAAAATAGGATGCTAATGGATTGACGATGGCGGTATTGACATTTAACATAACATTTGGAACCTAATGAGTTTTTAATTGTAAGAAATAACCTTTGTTAATGGGCATGCATAGATATGGAGTCCATTCACGCCTTTGTTTTGTTTAAAGGCTAATGGGGTCCCGTGTTGGGCGGCTATTCAAGTGTCAAGAAGATGAATGTCAGGTTATTTATGAGGTTGCCGTGAAAAAATGGAATTTCAGATACTGGCGCATGACGCTAACAGAGAACTTTTCGGAATATATGCGGTCTGTTGACTAATGTTTTTGTTTAGTTTTCCTCTTAAATTATGGACTTTTTCTCCTACATTTTGATGGAATAAAGAATAGTAATTATTATGCTAAACTTTATAATTAAAAGTATTAAAATTCACAGTATTGGAAATAATATAAAAGTTACCAAAGTTTATAGTAAAAATGCCGAATTGAGTAGACTAGAGTACGTCGCAAAAACCAATTTAATAACGGCGGAGTTTTTAGTCATACCTTCCTACCCGATGACAAGAATTTATCAATACAATGATCAATTAGTATTTTTTCTAGCGAAAATAATTCTACACCATCCTAATTTAGCATTTGTAAGATATTCTTCATGTACTGAGTTTATGCAAATTCTCACAAGCAGTCCCTATTTTGTGGCATGCAAAAGGCTGTCCAACGTAAACAGTGTCGCTGTTCCTGTGACTCCACAAGGCGATCGCATCGTACAGACCGCTCATGCAATATTCATAAGCTGAGAATGCGGCAATTTGAACAATATATTCCTTGTCCCGCAACCAAGCAGATGTATTTCATCCTGGCCATAACATACCGTGTCAAATTGTCCGTCCATTCTCTGAAGCAGCGACGACTGACGATACCCGCATATTGCACAAAGCAACTAGTGCAATATTGAATGAGTTTCGAAACTGTTTGAGTGGTGTATAACGGAGTTAGCAAGGTAAATTCTAGGTAAATGCAGAACAAAACAAAGTTTGTATTGCAAACCACAAAGAGGTGGCTGGAAATTTGATCGAGATATCCGACCCTGTGACATCTAAAAGACATTTTGAAGTGGAAAAGCTGAAATCGTGAAAGACGACTGTAATTATTAATACTTCAAAATTATTAATTTTTGGACATATCCATCCATCCTTACAAACTTTCGTCCTTATTAAAAAATTAAATGAGTAGATTTATAATTACTTTACTAGTAAGTATTACTACATAGGCTACATATTTAAAAAAAAATGTTTATATAAGTTGTCATATTATTTTATGTTGTAAATGTTGTCATATTATGCGTCTTTATTTTGTACATACATAAATATAGTTAAGAGAAAAAAAAATAAACATACATAGACTCAGTATATATTGAGCGGTAAAAAGGATTAGTGACGTGGGTACAAAATGCTTTCCAGGCGAGTCTTCAGATGAGTGGTAGTTTTTACCATTCACCTCTACGTAACAGTTGCATATGGACTTGAAAACCTGCATTCATCAAGAACACCCCTACCTGCTCTATCACCGCAAACCTTTCAACGTGTGCTACAACGGAATAAGGAACTAGTTTTACTGCGAGATAAAAAATAACTTGGATAATAAAGAACTTTCTTCTGGGGTGCTCATAAAACAATCGATCGACGTTTGTGGCCTATTTTTTGTAGGTTTATATATAGATAACTAAAGGATATAGATATAATATATTTTTGAAGTAGCTTGTGATTGATACCCTGGCGATATTACCTGGGTGATCAAAGTAGAATACAACGTTTTATCGGACGGTCTATGTAACGTCGGACGGTCTATGTATCGGACGTCGAGGTGATAGCGGGCAGTTGATAGCAGGCATCAATAGAAGATGGGTATATTAGCATGTGTGCACTCTAACACAGGTAGCTAACTAACGAACAAATGAAAATGCTTGGTAGATAACCAATTCCTTTGATGGAAAATCTGAAATTATTAGGGATTTTTGGATAACAAAGTCCTTTGATTGCAGATAAACTGCTTTGCTGAAGATTAAGTGAAAATTATATTGTGGCATTGTGTTCTGAATCATGCGACCCGAAAGAAAATAAACATAAAACTGACGTAAAAAATGTAATTTTTTATTGCTGTTCTTGCACATGTTTCAATAATATAGGCCTATTACTTTTATACAAATTATAATTGGAACCAGGTACTCAATTTTTTACAATTTTCATATCTTTTTTCGCTCGACGCCACTAGTTTGTCTCAGATGACTTATTAACTAATGTACTGTTGCTTTCATATAGGTATATATTTTACTAACGATTACAATATTCTTAAATAAATATACGTAGCGAGTTAATATCTTGTCAGTCGCAAGTGGAACACGTGTCTAACAATGCGCGACGCCTCTTCAGCGCTACATCTATGCAACGCGTCCTGTAGAGCCCTTGTCGTGCATGCACCCTCATAGCGTAAACATGGTTTGTTTACACATACGCGAATATTTTCTGCGTATGAAACTTAAAAATAAAAAAAATGTCGGTCTGTTTCGACAGATGAACTGTATTTTACCAACTATAAAATATTCATAGTATTTTTTTTTACATGATTAAACTAATTTGTCTAAATTTCATTTGACGAACAAATCGACGATTACCGTCATGTTAACTTTGTTAATCGGTAGATACGATTTGTTTTCTTTATTTTCAATATGTGATTCAGTGAGAATATGAATATTTTGCTCTTCCTCTTATATGTTAAAGACATGCAAGAACACAGACAAAATTACATAGATTTGTCGGAAAGATTTGAGTGTAAGTTGCGGATGAAAACGTCTCGAAGTCATAATTAACTAGAAGTTTAAATCAACACTACCTCACAGAGAAACAATAAAATGATTACTTTCAGAATTACGGTGATACAATTAATATATCAATTCTTTAAAAAAATGAGTACCCGATTATTACAGTGCTTATGACTAAATAGCAATTAATGATCCTTTCTCAACATTGAAAAGATGTACCAAAGTTGACTAACAATCCGGCTTCCATTTGCAAGGCGATAGAACCAGTATGGCTTGATAGGGAGGTACCACTGCCACACCTATTTCCAGCAAATACCAGTTCATGCGATTTCGAAAGATTGCGGATGCCGTGTGACTTAAACTTATGTTGACCATCTAAGCCACATGACTGAAAACACATGTTTGTTTGACCACACGACTGAAAACGCATGTTTGATTGATTTCAGATATAAGCTCTGTTCTATGTGAGGTTGATTACAGATACCCGTAGTCAGTGGTGACCACATGCCAACAGATTGACTGTATGTTAATTTGCTTATTAAATTTTACGGAAGAAAAAACGTATGTACCAGATACATTCGAAGTATGCATCGCCTTTTAAAAGAAATGTAGAAAATTTCAAGGACCAACAGTGGGGTAATCATTTGTTGGGAAACGAGACTCAAACAATATGCAGCTAAATAAAGTAATTTATAAGCCTTAGAAGTCATTCCCAAATTATAGAAGTCTAAAATTTCAAATCTTGTGTAGTTTCATTCCAGTATAGTTACTTGACCGCGTATAGTAACTGTAGAGCGAGCTCTTTACCTACAACAAAGATGCATTTGAGCCCGCCATTACGCCCGTCTTTGAAACAGAATCTTGACTTAGTTACTTTAGGTTAATGGTCTGTATTCATGTATATGCACTTTCACGTGAAAACGTATTTCTCATATGGCGCAAATAATTTTTACCGCTGTTTGATAGTAGTTAATTAGTCCTGAATCTATTTGTAACTATCTCTACATTTTATTATCTTAAAAACGAATAACTCATAGATTGATGACTGTTACAAGTTTTATATAAATAAAGAAAAGACACCTCATCGCATAAATGCTGTTTAAACTGCTGATATTCTACGGAGCCAGAAAATGACGAGTGTGCAAACTATAAAGATGTGCATTTATTCATGTGTATGGGTGGGTATGTATGTAGGAAAATGAAATATAGACATAGTACAATTACTATTTAGCACATGTTCTGTACTTAGGTATAGAAGCTTACAAGCCTGGCGTGACATAACTGTGAGTCAATATTACCCTTTCATTTCATGATTACTTCATTTACATACTTTTTCACGCTTCACAAAGGCAAATATTATGTTGTGTGCTTAATATAAGCACATGAGTACTTAATTATTCGTTGAAAACATTAACGTGTTTAATATTAGAATGAAATACATTTTCTTTTTTATTCCCGGCGTAAGAGGAAAAAGTGCATAACGCTTAATAATAACGCTTTCTACACTCACAGCCTCACACTAGGATTTTCTCCTGTGTCGTAGGTGACATGGACACATACAAAGACGAATACACAAACACCCAGAACAGAAATCTAAATTCATCATTCACATTTATGTCTGGCTGGGGATCCAACCCGGGACCCACTGCGTGTCAGACCAGTACGGTGACTGCTCCGCCACGCGGGTCGTCCAATGGCGTACACATCAATACAGTTTCTAGGTCATTCCCTTTGTTAACACCGTCCATAAATCAGTACGCACTCAGAACTACAAAGTACTACAATCTAATAAAGAAATGTTAAGAAATGTAAATATTGAACCGCGCTGGCGGGTTAGGAAGGCGATTCGATTGCTCAGACAACGACAAACGATTTTTTTACGTTTTTGTCCTACTTTTTATATGTTACAGGAACTCACGATATGCGTTTTTTTTTAATTTTACGCATATCGTGAGTACCTGTAGTATATTAAAATGTATCAATTCCGTGATAATAATATTCATATTTTCTCCGTTAATAATCATATTTTCTCCTACTTGTTTACTAATTATTGTTGACGGATATTTGGTGAGTAAATTAATTAATAAAATAAAACAAGTATAACAGAAGAAAATAGCAAAGATAATGGTGTCGAAAACTGAATTACCCTATACATATATCAGAACGTATATTATTCATACTCAGCGTCGTAGGTGATCACAAAATCGGAATTTTGCACCTCGAGCTTAAAATCATTTGGTGCTCAGCGATTTATTGTAAAATAAATTAGTGCGAGTATTTCGTTGTTACGTCAACACATGCATCCATCTGATGGCATGTGACCTATGCCGACCATAGGCATCTGTAGTAAGTAGGTAGGTATATTCTAGGTAATATAGATATAAGATAGGTAAGGTTTTGAGGTTATCCACAGATGCTTTGCTACCCCTTAGGACTAAGTTGCAAGGCCCTGGATAAGTATGTCTCCCTTACCACATCCTTCAGACCACAACATACGAGTAGAAGCGCATAACAATACAGTTATTAGGCAGAAAAGGTGTGGGGTGGCCATGTACAAAACAGCAACTTTAAAAATAATTGATAAAAATTATAATAATATTTATATTGTGCTATAATTAATCCATGTTTTATAATGTAATCATACATTGAAATGGTAGAAACAAAGTCTTATTTTTTTATTGATCAAAAAATTGTTTTGTCTTTAGTTATCTTGTAATTTTTGTAGTAAATAAAATTAAATTTATCACTGTACTTAAACCAGGAATGAAGTACTACCTGTCTTTTTTTCTATTGGCTTTTATCTGTAATGTTAATTAATCAAGCTGTCATTTGTTTTGACCTCACGGCGTGTTCTCTGCTCCATTAATCGTGATCGTAGTCGAAACGTGTGAACGCTCGCTAAACTTAACTAATAAAGATTTATCGGCGCGATAAAAAATTTCATAGCGGTGAGCCGGCCGTAAATAATTCTAGGCATACCTGCGAATGCTGATTTGACGTGGGTCAGGGCCTCGCTGGAGCCTGGTAATATTTCATTTCTTCTCGGATCAGAAGTCACAACCGCAGTGCAAATTGAATTTTCCCCGACGCCACACTTTCGTAATTATTGGATTCGCCCCTTCGAACTTCGGACAGATAGTTGGGGAAATTCTCTCAAGATTACCCAGCTGTTATAATTCTATGTGAATTTGGATGAGGATTTTGTAAGAAATGTTAAGTGAATCTTATCTCATCACTATTCGTTCCAGAAATTTGTGTTAGTAATGAAATGTGCGTGTTGCTTTGAATTTGTTTGTTGATAAATGTTTAAGATTAATATTATGTATTATTTGTTCCTCTAACATAAGAAAAGTTAACTTATTAAAAACGCTTTCTACACTCATAACCCCACACTAGGATTTCCTCCTGTGTCGCGGGTGCCATGGCAACAAAGACGAATACACAAACATCCAGACCCAGAACAGAAATCTAAATTCATCATGCAGATGTCCGCCTGTCCGGGGATCGAACCGTGTCAGATCAATATGGTGACCGCTCCGCCACGCGGGTCGTCCAATTAACTCACTACTGATCACTCAGTCACTGACAACCTTATTTTATATTGAAATTAACTATTAAAGTCGACTCTCATCAGATTTATCTTCTATATGTATATAATATAAAAGTTTGTATATCAAACAAACAAACTGGATATATGAACATAACTAAAACTACTACAGAAAAATTATAGAATCAAAATATACATGCATTAAAGTAAATTGAACACACAATATTTATGTGAATATTAAATTCATTGTAATAATTAACCACCAACTACATTTTGTGTCACATGCGCTTGTCAATATACGTAAAGGTGATGTACAATATATGTAGCTTATTAAGCGGCTAATTAATATACATCACTCGAGCCCGCTCTATCAAGTTAAGCTCGGTATTCTGGCTGCCAATTAATAAAGCGAGGAGTGCAGCTAATCGATCGCGATGAAATTATAGTCTACCATAACTTACAATAATATAAGGGAGTGACGTTTTATGTAATAAAAGCAGAAACTAGCTAGGATTTTTATACTGTTACTATTACCTTTCTACATGTACACTAATGATTTCTACACTCAGAGCCCCACACTATCTCCTATGCCGTGAGTGCCATAGACACACACAAAAACGATTACAGCTAGACCAAAAACAAAAATTAAAATTCATCATTCAGATCAGTCTATCTGGACGGGGATCGAAGCCGGACCCAGTGCGTGTCAGACCGGTAAAATGAACGCTCTGCCACGCAGGTGTCCACTTTTGGTATGCAATTTTCACACATATATCGATACAGAAAAAAAATCAAACTGGTCAGTCTTTCTGTTTTTCTATATTTTTGAAATCACATCAATACACCGTTTATTTATTTATTGTTTCGAGTTTTTTTATTAAAATTTACCGATTCAAGTCAAATTATTTATTATAATTATTATAATTAAATAATTTAAGTTATATTTCATATTTTAACGCAGGTATATTTATTTTATACAGGCATATTTTAAAGCAGACTACGACCCGTGTTTAACACGGGTCGTAGTCTGCTTTAAAATAATACCAAGAGTATTTATTTATATAAATCAAGAATTGCATGATATTTATGGATTGAAACGTATGTATAATTAAATCACAAATATTTAAAAGCAGTTTTAAGCACACCACTGTACACGCTTTCTACACTCAAAGACCCACCCACACTAGGATTTTCTTATGTGTCGTGGGTGCCATGGACACACAAAGACGGATACAAACACCCAGAACAAAAATCAAAACTCATAATTCATATTTCAGTCTGGCCGGGAATCGAACCTGGGACACAATGTACGTCAGACCGGTATGGTGACCGCTCCGCCACACGGTTCGTTTTATACTGTATAAAAACAAATAATCTTTAAATTCCTTACCTTTTTATGACCGTATACACAGAAAACACAATGACAGTCTATACCGTTACCATACTCACTAAGAACAATTTTCTGACTACACTATTAATGGGATAAAGCCAACGAATTTATAACGGTTTTCGTTCAAACACATTAATGTTGGTATGTAAGTACGGCAGTTTACGAGTTCGAAAGTTTTACATTAAAACTTTACAGTGCAAACCCTATTCCAGTTTAGAAAGTTTAACTGATATGGTTTATGTATCCGCATTATCAAATTTGCACGAACTAAATTTAAATTGAGCGTTTGGTGTTTTCAATTTTTGAATGTGGTATTTTGGCTTTAGCGAGTAGTTTGAAAAGTTATATTTACATTTGTATTGCATGTGATGTAGGTACTGGATAACTGTTTTATTAAACAAAGTTAAGCTTAACTTAAACGAAATATCAAAAGAATGACTATTAAGTTTAAAATTAGACGCTTTCTACACTCATAGCCCCACTGTAGGGTTTTTTCCCTGTGTCGTGGGTGCCATGGGCACACAAAGACGAATACACAAACACACAGACCCAGAACAGAAATCTAAACTCATCATTTAGATGCCTGTCTGGCCGGGGATCTAACGCACTGCGCGTTAGATCGGTATGGTAACTGCTCGGCCACGTGGGACGTAAACAATTGTATTTATGAAGTTCGTAAGTTATTCGTACACACGTATCAGGATCAATATAAAAAAAAACACAAATTTAGTTTTGTTGAATTCTGTGGTGTTCTATAATTAGGCTTTAATTTGCAAATTCAATTATAGTAGTCAATAGAATACATATCTGTGTTTGTAGACGGAGGTGTTGTGGGGCATAAATTAAATGGAAGCTAGATTTATTGAATACGCATTAGTAGAAACATAGTATCAATAAATAAATTATCATCGTGTTATGTACTCATAGGTATACGAGTTTGTATATAATTGTATCTATATAATGAAAATTACTGATTTGTATTGAAAAGCAAATGTTACAAAAGTTAAAGTTAGCACAAATTTGACACACTGACTCTTAATTGTTTAACTACATTCTTATACAGCAATGAAACGGAACAGACTCTAATAAATTCGGATTTTACACGCATAAATCAGGTTTGGGCGGGTCTCAGCGCTAGAAATAAACCCTGCGGAATAAGATAGAAATTATCCTCAGGAGATGCGAGGTCAGGACCTATATTACAGGTTCTATGACGTCTGGGAAAATATTGCGAGCTTCGTAATGGTGTTTCTCCGCTATTACAAAGCTCGCAATATTTTCCGCATTCGCAATATTTTACGCATTTTTCTCACGGTTTAAGGTCACGGCCACAAAATTTAAGCACTCCAATCCGAATAGTTTTACTACATTCTTATACAGCAATGAAACGGAACGGAATCTAATAAATTCGGATTTTACACATATAAATCAGGGTTGGGCGGGTCTCAGCGCTGGAGATAAACTCTGCGGAATAAGATAGAAATTATCCGTAGCAGATGCGAGGTCCGGACCTACATTACAGCTGGTTTTATGACGTACGGGCAAATCTTCAGCGCTCAGTAATGTCGCCGTTTCTCCGCTAAACTTGCACAATTTGAAATAACGATTGGACATCGCTTTTTACTGTTTCTGTATCTGTTAGAATGTTATAGTTTACGTATTGTTTTTAGAACAAGCTTATTTTATTCGTCATATTTATTATCGTTATTCATGACTGGTATATCGTTAATATTACGTACAAATTTGTTTAAGCCTTTATCATGAATATAATGTTAATAATATAAATATAGAAACGGTATTTTGTACGATTTAACTCAATCTCAATCTCAATTTAGTCTAAAGAATAATGAAGATAATTCCCATTTTCTTGTGCAATAACCTTATAAAATGTACTGCAAAAAATATTACGACTGTATTTATACTGTATATATATAATATTAGTACGATATAATTTTCTAACATAAAACAGTAATTAATCTTAATATCATCTTTCGGTTTAACGTTTAATTTAATTATATACTCGTAACGTCCAATGAACAGAAGATCAAAGTTTTCCAGTTCATTAAACGAGCTTCAAACACAATTTCGTTAATAGCAAACTAAACAGCATTTTCATTTCAAATAAAAGTGTTCTAAAAATCGGAAAATGAAAATCCACTTAAGCAGTTGGCTCTCCACATCGCAGCCAGGTTTCCTTGGCTCTTAAAGCCGGATATCCGGTTCCATCCGCTCGCTCTTTGCTCTGTCTTAAGAATTAAGTTCAGTCGTACGTACAGCCCGGAAACCGGTTGATTTAGTGAATTTAACGCTATTTTATTTTTGAGCGATCTTTTTTAAATCGTACTTAGCACATAGTGAATTAAGTCTTTAGTATAGAACAGAACATAATATGTTTTGCATATAAAAATATTTAAGCTTATATATCTTTCCATTAACTATTGCAAAGCTCTACACTCATCTATAATAATAGTACCTAGGCCATAATATATTTGTATTAATATAGAGATTAAAGTGGTCGGCACGACTATGTCAATTAATTTGTTAATTAAAGTTGCCTATAAATGTCCCTTAGTGCATATTAAATGAAATATGTATCTTAACTTAAAATAATTTAAGATCGTCGCCCTCATAAACAAAGTTCTAATGTTATTCTATTGTAAGTTCTTTTTGTAAACTATAAATAAACTAAACATAGTCGTCGGCAGTACCCACTTCACCTGATGGTAAGTGGGTACTGCCGCCCATGAACATGTGTTCTATCCAGATAAGATCAGAATCTTACCTGAGCCATAGATGCGGTGCTACTCCTGAGGACTAAGTAAGAACGCCTCGGATAAGTACATATATTTCATTACCACGCTCTCATCCTTCAGACGAAAAAACAGCAATGCCTCTGCCCTTATTAGGCAGAAATATGTGTGGCCGTGGTATTTTCATCAGTCAAACCACAAAGAGCTCTACCACCTTCACAATCGACCTCAAACCACGAATTCGTTTCAATCTATTATAATTATATTATTAGTTATTAGTATTTCTTTATACTTGATCAGAGGAAACTTATTCAGGGAAAATACAAGCGAACTAATATTAACTTTAAAATTCAAAGAACCGACATAAATAAAATTACAAAACCAGACTAATTCGTACGTGCAACAATAAAAACGTAATCTCGTTAGATATTAAAAACGAAAGTTATCTTACCCAAGCGCTTATGCCGAAATAATTCCACAAATTTATTATACTCACTGGAATTCACACCCCTTTATAACTGCTGTAATATAGTAACGAAATTTATGTATCCCCGTGCTAAGGAGCCGAGCGCTTTAAGCAATATTCTAATATCCACGCTATTTAGAGTTCATTGGCTTTGAAATTTTGTGTAATATGGCCAAAATTCAATTTTACTTAAATTGAATTTTGGCATTACAATAAAAGCAGTTTTTTTACCGCGTACGTCCATTCATCCATACATCTGTTCTTTGAAGTCCAATGAGAGTTTTTTTATAATATTGAAGTAGCAGACGAGCCATCGACTTACCGTCACGTGGACAGCATCCGCATGATGGCAAGCGGCCACTGCCGCCCATGAACTTTTGTTTACTAACTTTGTGCAGAAAAAGGATTCTATCTGAAGTCAATTGCTAGTTCTGAGGATTTTCATGGACACCTCATATGAAAGAGAGAAGGATATCACACCCTTACACTGAAACGCTAGAAATAGGTGTGGCGGTTATATCTTCCCGGTAGAGCTATACTTCTTCTACCACCTTCTAAAATATTGTGTCAGTAGTTAATGAGTCTGACATATGTGTTGGAGAACACAATAACTGTTGATGTTACACAGGAAGGTGCTGAATTTAATATGTAGGTCCTTTGCTAATGCACAGAGGTGAAAATTACCAAACAGTGGTTGCAAATACTTCCATCCAGTGGATCCGCTGGGCAACCTTTTCTTCATGAATGAAATGAGAATGTGGCTCACGAAAGAAGATGTTATTATATATTATATGCATTTCAAAATCATATATACAAAATATTTGTATTTACTTTGTCGTATGAAATGAAATATTGCACGCAATTAAAATGTATGAGTGGTATATAAATAAAGTTCTTAAAGTACTTAATGAAGCTCTTTTTACGAACGATTTTAACGTTCGTAAAAATATTTAGAATGAAAATATTTCTCGTTTTTAATATATACACTAAATTATAAATATTATAAATATGATTCAACCCATATCCTTACTTTTGCAGGAAGAAAAATAAACTTTACTAAACTTATACAAAGAAAATTAAAGAAAGGAAACGACTACTTCTCCGACTTAATCCTTTGAAGTTTTGATGCTTCATAGTTATTAAGTTAAAGTTAAGCTCACTTCTAATAAAAGCGTCGTGAAGATTCGAGACCAAAGGTATTAAAGATATTAAAGATGCTGCAAGAGATCCGCTTGGCATGGTGCAACTTTTGCAATTAAGTTAGCCCACGAAGAAGGATTCCTCATTGAAAACTAATAAGTCTGTGGGAGTTAAAGAAAGTGAGGAACGAAGAACAAATGGCAAAGGGTAACTCAAACGTATCCTATTCAGCTTTCCATATTTATTTCACTTTACGCTTTTTATACGCGAATCGACATTGTAACTCGTATTATATCGATATGTAGCTAGTTATTATTATTTAAGTAGGTTTATTATCCTGTAAAGTAAATGCAATCATTTTTATGTCCCCTACTACTTATGGTTCCTACAAACGAAAGAGCCTTGAACAGCCTGCAGAAGATGGAACAGTAAGTACTGATAATACCAACCCATGACGATGGCTTTCAGTTGAACTCCGATAAGGTCATGGGACTGCTAGTCATTAATAACTGAAACCTAAGGTTTTATCTTGAACAAACATGAATTGAATTTAGCCGCGCTAAGTCACCAGATATTGTAAGGTTAGTCAATAAATACACCTTACAGATGGATTATTGACGACCCGCGTGGCAGTGCGACATACCAGTCTGATATTCAGTGGGTACCAGATTCGATCCCCGGCCAGACAGAAATCTGAATGAGTTTAGATTGTGTTCTACGTCTGAGTGTTTGTGTATTCGTCGTTGTGTGTCCATGGTATCCACGTCACAGGAGAAAATCCTAGTGTGGGGACGTGATTCCCCACTGAAAGTCTAAAAAAGTTACTCCTGGTCACTCATTAAACTCCTGCCACCCAAAAGAATGACCCGATGCTCTCGACGTTGTAAATAACTTAAGACTCATAGAGGCACAAAGATATATGTGCTCCGTAACTGAAATTAAATAAAAACCTAAAAATCCTACGGGAATGTGGGTAGTTAGGATTTGCAAGCCAAATGAGGTTGCGAACATAAGTTCGCATATAATTATCATAGTTGAAATACAGAAAGAAAAAATCTGGTTTAAAGCCGGGCTTAAGGCTTAAAAGATTTAAACCTTCGTATAATAAAATGTAAGCCTTATTTCTAATGAACGTTATGAAGAAAAGAACAAAGCATTAAAATATAAAATCTATTCCAGGAGCAATACAGATTTACTAGGCTTCGTATATCATTTTATTTAAATAAGTCATTAAGTTCATTTTATGTAGTTTAAGTTACTTTGTTTATATGGTTTAAGTTCATGTCTATACCTCTTGTAGTCTCTGTGGCTCCAAGGCTGTGTCATGCTGATACATGTACAGATAAATAATACAGATAGACAGACCAACAGGGAAAAATAAATATAAGAGTTCCTTTATTAACATAAACTCCTTTTTTGTTTTAAATTAGTGATCTATTTTTTTCTAATATAATTGACATTTTATTAATATATTCATATAGTTTACTTACACTAACTGTAAATATGTCAAACTAAATAAATAATTTAAAAAAACCTTAACAAAAAATAATCCAACCAAAAAAATATAATTATGTTACACAAATACAAATAGTCCAAATCGCCGCCTCTTGGGAGAGTCCTAAAGTTGTTAAATGGCCAAACTAGGCTTTACCTTAAATACTTTAAGGCCCTCGGGTCTTCTAAAAGGTCAAAATTTATATTAAAATATAACTGTTATAGTTTTACTCACAGGATTCAATTTATAGCGTGTAAATGATATGATACGTAAGATCGATGAATATATTAGCAAAGGCTTTTTTATCCTATTGAAGTAGCTAACGAGTAAGTAGCCTCAGCCGTCTGTGGACATTTTTAAGCAACTTTACATAGAACGTCTATCAGAACTTCATCACAGATATGTTGTACTGCCGAGGTCTTAGATGGTCGCTTCTTATTACAGAGCCTGCAACCACACCCTTCCAACGAAACGCAAGAACTGCATTACGCTAAAAGGCGTGGTACTTCTCCAATCGAAATATTCTGGTTCTACAACCTGGTAATAACAATATACTTATTGATGTCTACTGACCGTATTATTCTTTCTAAGTTAAAGTGAGTTACTTTAAGTTATTTATTTCCCAGAACATTCGTTTGGCAAGCGCTACATTTGTAAATGAGCGGTACTTCGAAACCGAATTCCTCATTATACAATATTGGGTTTCACGCCCGTCCGGATAAACCATCTGCAACCAAATTAAGCAAATTAACCTGAAGATGGAAACGATCCCAAATTCGATTGGACATTCACAAAAGGATCGTTAACTGAAATAAGTCGGTAAGATAAATGCGAAGGAAAACCAATTTTGCTAATGAGTCTCGTCTTTTATATTCCTGCATTTTGGTGCAATGTAAACAAGTAAAATTATCTCGTCTTCAGCGGATTCTTAACCCAAGTTATTAATGGCACTTCTAGAATTTTAATGTGACTATATTTTTATTCTGCTAAGAATAAAAGATTGACATCCTCTAAATAATCTTGAATCTTTTCAGATTATTGTCCACATTATATAGGTTTAAAAACGAAAATAAAAAACATATGATGGATGTTCAAACATGATGAAAAGGTTCAAAATTTAAGTATAGCTTTAAGCTGTCTTTTATGAAAAAAGAAACATTAAAGTCAAAATCGGTCGCAATAAATAGTAAAAATAATAATACCGACTCCGCAACAATTCCGTTCAATCGGTCGTCGGCGGAACTAAGATCAAGATACGACATGACAAATTATCCCCACACTGCTGGTGGCATTTGTATATATTTATGTGCTAAGCTACCTATGCGGTATTTTAGAGGTTATAAAAAGGTATTAATAAAACGCAATTGTTTGATCCTCTAGAGTCTTTTGACTTTTATATTGTACGTGTTTGCCAGTGTTGCTAGTATGTTGTCCTAATTTTCGATAACTGATATTATTCCGATAATTCCGATAACTTCACAGCGAGAACACATACGCTTTCATGTTAGAATAGTTGTAGCAGAAACTATGCAATAACCGCTACCATAGACGATAAATAAGCATCAGAACTATTTTATAAAATACTTGTTCGCTGTACATCGGATGTCCTGTCCTAACTATGTGTTAAACAACATAGTCCAACTATGGACGGCGAACTTTGTACACAACTAATATTAACTTCGAGCGGTCAGTACTTACATGCAACATTCTGCGTGGGGAAAATTGCGAGAGATCGTTCTAGTGTTGGAATTTTATTCTATAACACTTTTATATAGTTCGCATTACTTTTAAATATACGGTAATATACCAACATTGAATATTATGTCACTTAGTGAATGAAATAGGGATTTTCAGAACCTCAAATGCCTATTCAGGTTCGGTTAGGATGGCAGTCCATGGGTTCTTTTTAAAAGAAAGAAAATCACTTCATTGCTAAAAAGTTTATTAAAGGAAAGAACATCACAATAAGGCTAACCAATATCGACTATCGGTAACCACGTGCAAGTGTTCTTTATACATTAGTAAAGCCACGTTTGTCGTTACTTGCATCAGCGATTTTTAATGGAAAAAATATTATAACATTGGCTTGGCTTTTGAGGTTATATTTTAAATAACTTAATGTTTGATTAATAGAATAAAAATTCAAAATTTACGTGGCAATAGCGCACCATTTTTTTTATCAGATTAAAGTAGTAAACGAGCATGCAGTCCATCTGATGGTAAGTGGTCATTATCTCTTCTATCTGAAGTCGATCATAGATATGTTGCTACTTCCGAGGACTATCGCCTCATATAGTGATCCGGCAACAACAACTACTACTGAAACGCAAGAGCTATTTCACGCAAGAAATAGGTGTAGCGGTGATACTTCCCCGGTTGAAAATTACATTTACATTACAACTACATTGTGATTAAATAACTGAATGTAATATGTGACGCATGGTGGTCTTGTATAGCACACTACTCCTTCTCTTTTCGTAGATATCGTTAAAGGCGATCAAGGGCCAAAGTCCAAGAGATGGGCAGCAGCGGTTTCCTTTGCAAAGTACTCCGGTCACCAACATGGGTGCCAGGTGGAGCGAATATTGGCAAAATCCCCAAATAGGTTCCCTACTTATGTCCAGCAATGGAGAGGATGGATGTTAATTAAATTAAAATTATACGAAATAATTAACTCGTAACTTATAAAAATATTAAGAACTACCTGTGCTCCGCGGTTTCACCCGCTACTAAATAAGAAAAACTAATAAACAAAAATATCTGCGTTCAATCAAACGAACAAACTCTTTAGCTTTATAATTAGTAAGTATAGTACAGATTTTTTTATTAATATGAAGTAGCAAACGAGCAAGCAGCCCACCTGATGGTAAGTGGTTACTGCCGCCCATGGACATT
>DWNE01001410.1:0-22178 GCA_018249875.1 Cecropterus toxeus | reverse complement strand
CAGCCTGGAGACAGACAGACGGAAAGACAGCGGAGTCTTAGTAATAGGGTCCCGTTTTACCCTTTGGGTACGGAACCCTAAAAATAACATAAATTTAAAAACCAAAAAAAATTAAATTAACGACCATACTGAGTGAAATGCGGCCGTTCGTTTAAGAGGTATTTCGAATTCAAAATATGCATACTTAATATACTTAACAATTGCTTTGTGGATTCAGCAAGTTATTTCTCACTATTTAATCAAAGAGCATCTCATCCATTACGGGTTAGTGGAGCTAAGGAGCGCCCGACTTAACGCAGAGTCGAGCTTATCTCACGCCTGATACAGGAATTAGTCGTCATGAGATCTTCTTAAGGCTTATTAGCGCCTCATACACTTCGCTCAAGCCAAACGG
Organism: Cecropterus toxeus; assembly: GCA_018249875.1. NCBI lineage: Eukaryota > Metazoa > Arthropoda > Insecta > Lepidoptera > Hesperiidae > Cecropterus > Cecropterus toxeus. Next base: position 21,784 of record DWNE01001410.1, on the reverse strand, counting down.
TGTGAAGCCATGCATGTCTAACAGAAAGCTGTTTGAGGATTTAGGCGTCTAACAGCGTTTTTGTGAAGTTATTAATTTAAGCGCTTTATGCTTTAGCGTAATAGCCATAGTCATTTATTATCTTTTATACTTTAAAAATGAAAGTAATGAGGGAAATGTTTGTTTAATAGAACCAGTCAAGAAAATATAACGAAGATTTACAAAGTACAAGAAAATTATGTTACTTACTTATAAAAATTGTTTAGATGATTTCGTTGAGTGTTTTTCCAGCCGTTCTATTTATTCCTGATTATATTATTGTATGCTAGACTACTTACAACGTTTTTATAGACAAAATGGTAGCTACTTACAAATTAGTGGAATATTTTCATGAGACCCAATTCCCTTAACGTGCCCCTCAAACGCTAAAGCGCGCATGTTTCCTTTAAACTACTAATGATCGTCCGTCCAATTCTCACATCTACATAAGCAGCGATGCTACGCACACTTCTAGTGCAAGATTTGAATAATTTTAATATCTATACATTGAAATTGCATGTAAGCTTATTTAACGGTATTCATCATCTTAACGTATTTTACTTCTTATTAAAATTATAAATAGATATATAGAGGATATATCTAATACTATGTAGTATGTACTACTCTTTCACGCAAAAACTACTAAATTTCCGCTGAAAACTGGCGCAAAGACAGTTTATGACCTCGATTAACCCATAGGATACTCATTACCGTGGTAATGCGGACGGAGCCACGAAAATGAGCTAGTAGAAAATAAAAAGGGCTGATATTATATGAATTATATCACTAGTAATAATGGTAGTATCGCGGGGCGTTTGGTCGGAACGTATCGGCCCCGCGGTGACCCCCGACCGCGCGCCGCTTTCTCAAAGATCCCATCTTTGCCACATTATTGTGCCGAGATGCGATCTGTATCCGTTATTCCTTTTTTTAACGTTATGTATCATTTTCCATTTTTCTTTCTCTTTATAATTAAATTCATCAAATTTATAGATAATGACAATCGTAGATTTTTCCATCGTCATGTATCTAGTATTGGTCTGCATCTGGGTAAGAATATCTAAGGACAATGAAACAGATTGACTTCATATATGACAAAAACACAGGCTAGATAGAGTATGTTGCTGTTTTCAATACTACTTACAATTTTAGTGTCAATAATTCTGTTGTTGATTAATTATTTATTAAGATCATAATTAGGTAGTTATACCTAATTATTTATATAGTAAGACTAAGCTACAAGGCGATAACATCAACAAATGAAGAAGAAATTCAAGCAACTGTCAGCTAAACAAATACTCTCAGACATAACTCAACCAAAAGTATGTAGGAACTGAGATTTATGCGCAGATCCGTACTTTACCCAACGGAACGATAAAGTAAAAAACAAAACATCATTTCACACTTCCCCACACGCAGTTCTTAAAAACGAGAAGCAGCGTTACATTACGCCGCCGCCTCGGGGAAAGCAATAAAACAAAGGGAAATGCCGGAAAGAAAACAAATAAAATTTAAGCGTGCAAAGTATATATTTTTTTGACGCTGATGTCGATGTTAAGAGAACTGTAGATAGAAGTTATCTGCACACCGGAGGGATTTTAAAAGATATTAATGGTGTAATAAGTCCACCTATTACTAGGCCAGTGTGATGAACTATGGTTTAATCTATTCCATTCTTAGAGAAGATCCGAGCACAACTTTTCGACAATAATGGACAACGAAGCTAGAAACCACATTATAAGAAGATTATTAGATTCTTAAATTGGACAAATGAAATCTAATGTGCGTCTAATCATAACGTTTTCTGAAGGAATATACATATAAAGTCTTTTAGGTCTCCTGACAAGTACAATTCTTTCACTCTACAACTCCCTCTACTTCACAAAAGTAAAGTCTGTCACGGGATTTATGTACACTAATAAGACCCAAAATGTAGTAGTATTTTGTACATGCTGTCTACATGATGATAAGTAGTTAGCCACCCAGAGACACCTCTATCAAACTTTATTTAGAACAGCAGTTTTATCTGAAGTCAATTACAGATGTCTTGGTAGTCCTGAGGGACAAACATGGTCGTTGCATTGTGAATCGACCACCACACTCGTCCGCTGAAACAAGAACTGTTACACGGTAAAAATAGGTGTGCATATGGTAGTATGATTCTAGCGAGAATGCCGAGAATACCGAGAGAATGGTGAGAATGGCGAGTTGGCGTAAGTTTCAAATATCTGCTTGATTTTAACTGATAATTTTGAATTTAATTGATGATATATTATGCTAATCTGATTCTTAAGAAAAACTTTCTTGAGACTCCCTTGCATGTGCTGATTGATTGACACAAATCAATAATTCGATTTTTTTCTTATAGTTTCATAAATTCGTCTATTATAGGAAACAAAAATTTTAGCAACACAGCAACATAAACCATTCATAACATTTGAAAACAGTAATGCGACCATTTAATTTTTTTTCTATATCATCTATATTGTACCTAATAAAACGTAAAAGATAAAAGTAAGAAGACGTGAAACTAAATATAAGCATAATAATGTCGATAACAGTGTACACTTAATTTATTGTTATTACAATCTATTGGGAGGCTGTATAGAAAGCCTCCCGTGAGACATAGGGTGGAGTTCGTTAATCTACAGTTATAGCCCAGTGCAGTAAGTGGCCACACATATGGAACTCGCTGTTCTGGTGACCTATATAACGAAATTGGAACAAACATTGGATTCAGCAACGTCAGGAATAAGAATACATGTAGTTTGTGATAACAGTATGAATATACAGCTAAATCAATTAAAAATTTGCACAATCTTATATCAATTATTGTTAGTAAATTTTAAATTCATATGGGTATAAAAATATTGATTTATTAATCATCTTTTTGGTTGAAATTTTCTTAGAATCGTTATCATTTAAAACTGGATTAAATAAAAATGCGTTACGGAAAAGATGTATTGTAAGACAAACGTTATTTGCCTGTTTTTGTGTTTTTTTTTTAATATATTTTGCCTAAAACAAAAAAGAGGTTATCAATTATTCGACTTATTTTTGTTTTATATGTTACTCCATTAATAAGTGTTTTTGTAAGTATATTTTATTCCTGTTTATTTGCGAGTTGTACACCATGTTTTTATGTCTCTACAATGTCTATCTGTATTAAGTATAGAAAATACTTCTTACAAGTTCTTTCATCCATAAACGCAGAACATTACTTGAAATGGATCAATATAAACCAATGTATCTAAATAAAAACAGGCCGATCAAAATGGCTCCAATCTATGGCAATAGACCGACTCCCCGGGGATAGTGGGTGGGTCTCATCAATCTGCGGTTCGCGTGTCAATAAGTTACGAGTACCCCACTCACTGTACTGTATTAAGTCTGCATATGTGGCCTTATTTTCAAAATAAGCCAATATAAACTAGTAACTTAAATGTTTTAGTGTATATTAATAATCAAACAAAACACGTAATGTAATGCAAACAAAATGACATAAACGTTAATCGAAATCGCATAAAGCGTTGAATAATATTTTTAAAATGTTACTAGTTTATTTTTTTTTAAGTTGAAGTAGCAAACATGTGTGTAATTCATTTTATGATAAGTGGTCACTGCCGTCCATGGACATTTGTTACCAACTTCATATAGAACAAGAGTTCTATCAGAAGCCAATCACAGATACGTTAATTCTCCGGAAGACTAAGATGGTCCCCTCATACGAAAATAAGCCGGCAACCACATCCTTCACCGGAACTGTTACTAAAAATGGACGTGATATGTAGTAGTAGGTACCTCCCTGGTCGAGCTATACTTTTTCTATCACCAACAATCGTCTGTTTTGTACCAGAATAAAACGTCTGTGATGCGTAAAATCGCAAACGAAATTACAACAAAGCTACGTTATAATTAAACTGCTGTTTAAACCACCTCTACCTGCTAAAACAATAAAACAGTTATACAAATATACTTACGTCAATTAATGAAAAAAATATCATAATTTTGTAGACATTTAAAAATCTCTCATAATTAATATGCTATTAATAATGTTAAGAGGTATTCAATTAATTAAGAAAACGTATATTTTTAGGTTTATTTTAATTAACATTCATTTTTTGGGTTTCTCAATTAGACTCAACTTATTTTTAATATTACCGAATTATTTATATAGCTTCTTAATCAAAACGCAAGTAATTGTGTAAATAAGCGAATAGGGTCGAGAAATTCAAAATGAACAAATTCTTTGCCACAAAATAATTAATTAAAGACGAACAAGTTATCTCGGAGCGACACCTAGCGGCTACCGTTCTCTTTTGTATAGCCATCTTTTCATCGTCAAAACTCATTTCAATTAATTTTCCTAAAAGTAAGTAAATGATGTGCCCTTTAAAGGCGAGATATCATTAACACTGCGGGCGGGTGGAGGCAGCTGCGGAGCGGCCATACGAATATAATGGATAATGAATATCATAAAAATATTGTGAAAAAACTCATTTTGATAACAATTTTGATAAATGTAACGCCAACATTATTATTTACATTCTACTCTAAACCTGAACTAAAAAACGTAAAATAGCATTTCATGGTTACATTTCATGGAACCAATTTCTGTACACTACTGATAATGAGAATATGGACAACAGTGTACCACGCTTGGTGAGTGTGAGTTGGTAAACTGATTTCTGAAGACGTTACATAAGTATCTTATGTTGATCCTACAAGATGTTTTTCACTTGTGTAAGATTTTTAGACTAAGACATAGAAAAAATTGAAAGACATGACTAAAACATTACATATAAACATTTGAGTGGTCATCAGATAATCCGCTCATCAGATACAGAGATCGTGGATTCGAACTCAGGCCTATAAGGTGTGAAGACCTCCCATAGGTCTATAACTGGTAGAGTGTAATGCCAACTATTAGTAATATAATTCGTAACATGAAACAATTTCTATGCTACTAATATTATTTTATTAATGTTAAAAAAAAAGCAATTCCATGTTTAGTCTAACGCACCCTTATTGTGAGAAATGAAAATATAAAAATAAAAGCCGCCCTCGGTCACCCGCCTCCCCGGACCCATGGGAGAATCATTAGGAAAAAATCGTGTTGATGGATTTAATTACAAAAAATAATTATTCGTAAGAAAGTTGCCTGAATAAACGTAGAGAGCGGGTTCTTCGATTCCCCCCTTAATCGGATTAATTTACTTTTAAAAAGCAGGGGGACGGTTGTTGTAATTAATGGAATGATAACATTACCTCGTGGTTGACGCCTTTGGAAATACAATAGCCCACGTACAGTATCCGAGTATACATAAAAGTCGCGGAATAATAAACATAAACCTCTCCAATTTATCCCGAGTCCAATTTATCCGTCCCTTTTATCACGGTTACCTAAAGCTGTACTGTGTACTGGTACATCATGACAAATACGGAGGATTTACAAGTACATAAAATTGTAGCACCGGTAATTGAGATCGTTTTTTACTTAGAGAAACATTTAAGGCACATAATATTCATTAAGCTTAATAATACAAAATCGATAGTAATGATTTAATATAGTTAAACTATTTCACAGGAGTCCAAGATCAATACTGTTAATATTTATTTGCAAAAACGTATACCTTAAAAAATAAATAAGTAAGAGCAACAAGTATTTTTGCAAATAAGCATACACTTAGCTTGTTCGGTTGAACGCTCGAATCTCAGGAACTACTGGTTCGAATTGAAAAAAGATTTTTGTGTTTAATAGTAAATTTCTCGTGAAAAGCTTTACGCTATATAACATCACGCTATGTTTGTTTGTTTTTAAAATATTGTCCCCTAATAAACGTGAGTAAAACTGTGTGGCTCAGCTAGTAAATAGTAAAGTGAGGGCACAGATGAAAAACGCCACTTGCATTCAAACGAGGTTCGGCAGCGGCCCGATGAGAAGCGTTTTTTCCGCTCGGTTACCGTTCGGTGATCTGTTCAGGCACTGACGCAAATCACATTGCGAAGAAGGGTACGTTTTCTAAAGTAAGCGTAACTCGAGATTTCTATTCTTAACTTTCCGATTCGCCAATTTTAATCTCTTCCTTGTGTATGGAATCCATTGACGACAATGAGAATTTGACCCGAACAAACTGCTCATGGATTGTGGAAAGGGTTCACGAATCGACAAGTCATCGACCACTGATTTTAAGATGTTTCTCTAACCCCTCGGTTGAATGACTAGTAATGTTACATTTTAAATATAATTAAATTATATTATTACGGTGCTTGCAATAATTCGTAATTAAATTACATCAAAGCAAAAGGTTATTTTGCAGTACGGCAATTGTTTAAATACATTTAGGTCAAATCAACTAAACCAAAAATTTGTCTATAAGGTATCAATTTCTTACTAGTTATCAAAATGCAGTTACTAACCACTAAAAATAGAAAACATATAAATAAATGTAACATTGAGGCACTAAACACTCGAGAAATGAATACGTCACGGAATCAAACTTTGATCGAATATAGAAATTTCACCTGAAACTCAACGGCAAGTTGATTCAACCCTAAATCATCAGAAAAGATTTCTTATACAACACAAAGAGGGAATGGGCGTTATTTTTCTTCTATGTGCTGTCTCATGTCGCGATCATTCTTTACCGTTTCTATCTATTCTGTACATACGTGTGTTCCAGGGGGAGGGCATCGTGACTCCACAAACCTACCAGATGTTTCCTTCAAAATTATAGGTGATTTTTTGTCGAGTTTCGCTCGTAAAGATCGTTTTCTCGCTAACGCTTCCATGCTTCCTCCGTAAGTGCTCATAATTTTTGTAAATAACCTATTTTTATGTCGACAATTGGTTGCCACAAGAATAATTCGTGTAAGAATAAATGTAGGAATAAATGTAGGTAAGGTCGGTCGGATCGTTAGTCCGGTCGTTTTCCTATTACAATAATTAATATCAAGTGTGGTAAAAGTCATTCTGCTATCCTAATGAATTGCGATATTTTCAGTAGTAATGTTATTGCTACTACTTTACGGTTTGGAAGGAGTCCTTCTACTTTGATCTGATACCAAAGACGTGTAAATAATATAATTAGAATTTTGTATGTTATTTTGATTTCTTTTCAGGTTATATAAAGTTTGCCTGCGCGGCTCTTAACTAAAAATAGAAGTTGGACGTTAAAATTTAAAATTTCAAAACTTGCGCGTATGACAAGAATTGAAATACTAATTTTTGTAAGAGTATTTGTGTAGATAACGACATCTGCAATGTGTCGAAATTTGTGAAATTTGGGGGATGGTACTTGTCGTCGAAATTATAATTGGGACTTCTTTAACTGTTCTCACATGCTATTGTCTTTTAATTTCTAGTGCTTGCATTGTGTTTACTAGCTTTAATTTGATACTCATATTGTCAAGGTTATAAAAAATCGTCTCTTTTTGGCTTTTTTTTTATTTTTACTACTTTAATGAAATGCAATATGTTATAATCCGTCAAGCCATTTGGGCTGTAGCAAGTGCCAAAGAAAAGGACATACATACATACGGACATACATACATACATACACTCGAAAAACATTATCCTTCTGATGCATTGAATTAAAATATATTATCTCTAACCCTGTATCAAATTTATATGATACAATGTAAAATATTCAGACATTGATGCCATATTAATTTGCCTTTATACAACCATAAAAATGCCGCTATAATTCAGTATTTTCGTTCATAAGTAATAAATATAACCTAACAATTAAAACAATGGATCGTTACATGTTAATGTTATCATACAAAGCCTTTATTACATTTGATAACAAATCTGTACTTATAACTTATGTGTTAGAGCAACCTTTACATAACATTAATAATCGCTGTTTAAGTAACATTTTGTAATGTTTTAATTTAATGGATAAGAATAGTAGAACTTTACTGTTGTAAATAATGAATGAAGAGGCTAATAAAATATAATTCTTTAAATTAACACGATCATTGCTTTAAGAGCCTTTTTAGGATTCCGTAGCCAAATGGTTCTGTCCGTCCGTCTGTCCGTTTGTCCGTCTTTCCATATGGCACAGCCAATTTATTCGGAAACTATTTGAAACTTGGTAGGTAAGTGTATTCTCTAAAACGCTTTCCGAATTATGTACAAAAATATAAGATGTATTAAAATGGGGGGGGGGGGCTCCCCATACATGAAGCTGAAAGTTTTTTTTTTCATCTTACCTACACGTGTGGGGTATCTATGGAAAGGTCTTTGAAAATGACATTGATGTTTCTATAACCATTTTTGCTCAAAGTCAATTGTTTGAGATATAAGTCAATTTAAAGCGATAAAATGTGCCCCCCTCCCCCTCTAACTTTTAAACTTTTGTATATTGTAGATTTTCAGAAAATCTTTCAACGAAAATTGGTTCGAACAAGATATGATTGACAGTTTTTGAGATATAGCACTTTTTCAAAAACCGAATAACATAACTTTGTAATTAATACAAACACTATAAAAAACAAACTTATTTATTTTTACAACAGAGCTGTATTTTCTCTTCTAGATTTGTGAATGATAATGCTACGGAACCCTTCGCCTGCGAGTCCGATTCGCACCCACCAGACCAAAACACAACGGCGCTTGGCATTGCTGTTAAATATTATTATATTTGTAATATAACAATTATGATAATTAATTAAGTAGAAGTAGGTGTGATGGTGCTTCCGGAGGATTCTACTGTGGGTTTATGATGGGTTTATGACCACTGACAAGCCCTACTACAACAGAGCAATAATGTTGCCGTTTATTAATCACATGTCGTTCATCCTAAGATATAAATGTTAATCAAACATAGTTTAAACTGAATTAACACATAGTTTAAACTGGATTTCCAGGTATTGGATTTCCAGAACCAATGTAGTTTGACCAGAGAGAAATACCACCGCCACACCAATTTCTAGCGTGCAGCAGCTCTTACATTTTAGTGGAAAGGTGAAATTGCCGGCTCACTTTTATATGAGGAAACCATCTCAGTCCTCGGGAATAGCGACGCATCTGTGATAGTCTTCATATAGAACCCCTGTTGTTTATGAAGTTGCTTACAAATTTCCATGGACGGCAGTAACCACTTACCATCAGGGCTGCTTGCTCATTGCTACTTCATATTTATAAAAAAAAAACACATAAGATACTTTTTATCATAGTATACAACGCAAGTGGACAGAGCCATGGGAAAAGCTAGTAAATTATTAAGCATGTACCTATTACCATGTTATATAACTTTAATTAGTCATTACGCATAATACTCTAAGATCATTGTCCCCATCGTATGAAACGCAATTATCTCGCCATAATAATTTATTTGCATTAACAATAGCCGTGCTAGTTTTTGCATAATAAGTTATTCTTTCTACGCCTTAACCTTACGATGTCGTTCTAAGACATATAACAAATATTAAGATCCGTTTGTTATAAGTGTTAGTTGCGTAGAGCCTGTCTCTTCTTTTCGCTGCTTCCATTCTGCACCACACTGCTCCAATGTGTTATAGTCATGCCTAAAAGGATACATGCGAGATATTCTATTACGTCAAGATAAATTGTCACTGCCGCTGCTACATAATTGTAATCAAGCTCCCGCTGAAAACTTATGATCAATCTCAAATAAGATTAGAGTTCTATCTTACGTCGTCCAACGATGACTTGTATCCCTTCTTTTTAATATTGATGGGGTGGAAAATTCCATCGCACTAAAACTCACTCAGTGTGCTTCCTCAGCGCTACGTAGGACTTCGTAATCTCCAACAGAACAGAACTAGAGTCCTCTGAACACGTTGCCCCTCTGGGCCACTGCCTCAGAGAGAATCTACGCTCTGCCATAGCTTTTTGGTGTTTACGACGACCACATGAGTCGCCCTACCCGGAGTAACAGGCCGGGCAATTACTCTCCTCTCATGTCATGCCTCTCGTCATGCCTCATGTCTCCTCAGGCACAGTTTATAAGGGTTTATGCCATCATACGTCACCGTTGTAAAGTGTAGATTAGTAGACAACATACAACTCTGAAAGTTTGTTAAGAGCTTTTGGACTGTTCGATCTCATCACTGTTGAGGCAAGATAACCACCACCAACTGGCTCATTAAATTGTATCGTCTTCCCCACTTGTTATCCTGATAAATCAAATTGACGCTAACTAGTTTACTAGCTAACTACTTTTACGTGATACAAAAAGTATTAAAATCACATACAAACTTGGTGCATCTACTTTCAGTTACAATAACTGACGTATTTTGACGTAAGCTAACATCGATCGACGCAACGTAGATTACATATTGCGTCATACATATATATATATTAGAATACATATTGATCTTTACGCGTTGAACTTTTTGTTATATTGATTATAACGTATAGATAATCGTGTATAATTTTGGAATTAAATCTTTTTAATCCTTCTTTAAAAAACTTTTTTTTATAAAAAAAATCTTTCAACCCTTTACTAAACCGCGTAATCACAATATTGGTCGGAACATCAGATTATTGGTTCAATCGTCGCCAGAAAATTTCTATATATCTTGATATATACGTATCCATATTTTAAAAACTAAGGAAAAAAATAACTTGCATAGTTCCCAAACTGAAGTAAACGGAAGCCACAAAACACATCTTCAAAATTTTGTATATTTATATGGAAGCCTTAGTAGTAATAAAAAAATAAGATAAAATGTAGCTGATACATGACTGATCTTAAAAGCCAACTAATTGCGTGTCGGACTAACGCACGAAGGGTTCCATATCATTATCTATAAAAACGGCAAAAAACACGTTTGTTGTATAGGGTGTCTCAAAATTAACGCAAGATTAGAATTAAATAGAAAACACAGGTTCTAGTCGTTTGATTGTCATTTTTTATTGAATTATAAAGAACATAGGATAGGGTTATTTATGGAATGTCACATAAGGAAAATGGCGTCCACGGCTTGGCATGCTCTTACGCACTCGTTAGTAAAAATTGTCCATGACCATTTTACATAAATGTGCTGAATGTCGTTGATGCAGTTTTTAATCTCTTCCTTTGTTGGCATAGACCTTTGATTCCAATAAACCCTATAAAAAAAATCTAATGTTAAATTACACGATCTAGTGGGCCAATTTTGATCACCGAAACGAGAGAATACACGACCTGAAAATGTGCCATGCAGTCATGAATTGTTTCACGGGCTTTTTAAACTTACTGTCTGTTCTTTCAACTAATAAGGGATTTGTTGAAAAATGACAGATGGCGAAGTTTTCCAACTGTTAAAAACACTATTCCGACCATATTTTGTACGTAATTTTCAAACTGCGACCGCTAAGCTTTATCATTTTTTAAATAATGTTCAATAATAGAGACTCGTTGTTATTTAATGTAATGCTTCATTTTTCTTAACCCTAAACTGTCAGGTGTCGAAGTGTTGTTTTTTGGGGTTGCCAACACTTTACTGCACAAATGGCGACAAATTCAAATCTTACGTTAATTTTGGGACACTCTATATATTAGCCTCAGTAAATATTTATTTTATTCCGTTTTAGTATTGTAGCAGTGAAAATTTCAACTATCTAGCTATCACAGTGCGTGAGATATAGCCTAGTGACAGAAATACAGACAGATGGACAGAGGAATAGTAGAGCCCCGTTTTTACTCTTTGGTTACGGAACCCTAAAAGTGTTTCCAATCAACGTACGCATAATCATGCACACGTGAACGTATAAACTTGCATACGTAATAATGGAGTTACTGCGTATTTACTCAATCACATTCCTTACTCACTATAAATGTTACCTATTTTCGTGACTCTACGCAGTTTTGTTTACCTCTTGTTATAGCATACCTAAAGTTAGTGACAAATTTCATGTGTTTTTGTTTGAAGACTTGGAATATCTCTTATCATTCTACGATATAAACTTTATATTAAAATAAAAGTACAGAACGACTGCAATATCAGGTATGTATTAAAGTTTAAGTGGTGTTGTAAATAATCGTATCTATGAACATAATGTTGAGACCTTTAAATATTCATTTATATCTTTTGTAACTGTATTTAAAGAAAATGTAATCAAATGAAACCATGGAGGGAAGCTTTAAGCCTGTAATTATATCGTTTTATGTAATAATTCCCTTATAGAATTGGTGTAAGGTGCCTACTAGAAAATAAAATTATAAAATTCGTAGAATAAAATATATTGCCCGTAGTTTATTTCAACATTTATTTTTTCAGTATTTATCGTCTTAATTGTTATAAATCCATGTTCAGTAAATCAGTGTTTAATCAAACTGTCACTCTTTAACAATTGTAATCAACTACAACAATTTAGAAAACAATCCAACACACTTGCTTACTAAATCTTGGGAAATTAAAAACATCAATTTTAGGTTACTTAAAAAATAAATTGTTTTAAAAATCATAAGACATAAAACGTAATTATTTGTCTAAATGCCAAATGTAATCAACATATTATTTTAAAAATTAAACATATTATTATAAGTAACATTTGACATAATAAAAGGACTAGAATAATGAAATCAAAATAAAATGGAAGTTTAATATTATATGGTGTATAACGTAAATTGCATCAACACGAAATTCATGATACCTGTGATTTTAAACCAAATGTTTTATGCATAATACCTACGTGCGTACAGTTTGTTTACGTTTTCATCTCACCAAGGCCGTGTTGATAAGATTACGGCCGTGTAGTACCCACTATCCACTACTACGCTAGCTACGTCACACCGTTACAATCAGCAGGGATTTGCGATTCGTTGTGCACTTGTATGTAAATTCAACATATTGTTGATTGACCTTACCGTATATATTAACTTTTATACGGGTCTTCTCGCGTACATGTATCTGCGCGATTCTTATAGTAACATGCCAAAGTCTTTAGATATAAGTACTGCCTCTCCCTGTGAAATCACATAAAAATCGGTTTGATTGTTTTCAAAATATTCAAGCCTGTTTGAAACAATCAAGTCGAGAGCAAAAAAGTATAATAAAAATGTTTTAGTAATGTTTAATAAGCCTCAAAATCTGCAGCCATTTGTTTATCAATAGCCAGTGCACGAGGAGACGCCAATAAAGAAGATATGACGTCATTATATTTCGATAGATTATGCAGATATCATGAGAAACCTACGATCCTTGCCGAGCTCATAAATAGCACAAAAGGCCTAAATATAGCAATCAAAGATATAAGACCTGCCCTTAAATTAATTATTTCTCTATCCCTTAAAAACGATTATGGGGATTTGATAAAGAAAAACGTTAACAAATAAACCTACAGAAAGTAAAATTAGAGAAATATACATCGAGTGAGTATATATGGATATGAGCTTGAAAATGGTAGGCATGTAAACTCAGGCATGCTAAAACATTACTCAATTGTAAGAAGTACTTTAGTATTACAAAGCAAATTAGAATATCTATTTTAAAGCTGAGAATAATTCCCCACGAATACAAGTTTCAAATTTGTCAAGTAAACTTGAAAGAAAACGCAAACTCCTCAGCTCAGAATTTCACTTCCCATACAAAGTTAAAAGACACACGCAGACAGCCAACGCGGCACACGAAGGCAACTTACATAAAAGTGAGCTGGTGTTTCTTATTCTCGGATTGTTACCAGCGTGGGCGATACATAACTTTAACTTCCGAAGCACACGCTCTGAAATATTTATTCCTGAAACGTAAAGATCGGGAGGGAGGTGGTGGGAGGCGGTTTATCCCGCGGTTTCCTTCCCGCCGTGTTTTACTTCGAGAATGGGAAGTCGCCGCCGCCGGGTCGATATTGGCAAAGATAAATCAAATGATAGAAATGTTGTCTTCAAGGAATAACTTAGTCGTGTAGTGGTGGACATTGTAGCTTTATTCACATAATTTTAGTAAATATTTAGTGAATTGCGTACATATTTTACTTTCGCATTACTTTTCTACTCTATCTACATTGTTAGTTGCCACTCGGTAAGCTAACTTACCAAAGTCGTTTTTGGGCCACGTTAATGTCCCACGGTATTTAGGTAGTAACTTTTGGAATGATACAAAGTTTAGTAAGATTTGATATGAAACGAATATTAGATGGTATTTGTCGACACATCTCTATAACATAGCCTACGTTTTTATATGTTAATATCTAAAGCTTTTTATAACTTAACCAAGTGATAAGACTTGCAAGATTAACAAGCCGGGTAAATGTGTGTGCAGGCGTTTAGGAAAAACCTTCATGTGCGTTGTCAAAACAACGGGTATTTTAAAATATATTTCGTACATAAAAACGTTATATGCATTCAAATGCATACTCTGTAAACAAAACGAGGGTATTTTAACGCCTAGCTATAAGGTGTATGTGGCACATAATCTTTGCCAGTTCCCGACCTCCGGTGGGGGCCCCCCCAACGTTCGATTGTCTGCGGAGGCTGCCCCGCCGGTGCCATCTGATGTGCCGAGAGCACTCCAGATCTGCATAGATCGTTGCCTTCGTTTTTTCCCTATCGAAAAATCAATACTCACTGTTATATATAAATGGAAAGAGACACTCCTTAATGATATCGAAAGCTTATACCGTTGTATGTACTCCATTATCCATTTAATCTTTCAGGGAAATGTTTGCTAATATTTTAATGCATGTATGTTATGTTTCTTTTTATGATCATTTCACTTATCATACTTTTATTTAGGTTGCAAAGTTTGTAAGGAAAGTTTCTCCGAATGTACATAGATCCAGGTCATTTATCCGCAGGCTTCGAAGGTCTCAATGCTACACAAGAACTACATAATGTGAAATGTCTTTTCCCAAAACCGTATCGAGCTTTCCGCCTCTGCCTTCCTCAAGGGGAAAGAGGCTCAAACACCGCGCAATAAAGCCTTCGAATCCAGCAAAACAAATACAACGTACATTCCAATGCTAGATATCATTCGCCCCGCCCACACAGTCGGCATTACGACTGTAAGCGCTCCGATTGGTCGCCGTGAAGCCTTCTCCATTTGGAATTGGTTATTTTTTTTCTACAATTGAAATTGGCACTGTCCGTTTGTTCTGTACGAGTGTTGTACGCATGCGTTGAAAGGCGTCTACGTCACGTAGATTCGTAGACGTAGATACGTTTCGAGGGTTACGAATGTTTTATTGGATTCCTCTCTCTGTTCCCATTCGTATTTCGTTCCGAATGCGGATTTGCGGCCGCATCTCTCGCAGTGCGCAGTCGTCACGTAATATGTAATGTACTTTTAACATCTTTATGTAAAGCTCTCGTATCTTACATCTCGATGTTAACGGATTGCTCGTTCATCACGAATGCCTCACCTGTGCTCCCCACTTTATACAGTTGCTTCACTTAATCAATAGCCCTTATATAAGAGTAGGCATGTCTATGAAACACTATATTAGAGATAATATTTTACTACAGCATGATATTCTCACGGAACACCTAGATATCGAGACTCAGTCTTAATCTAGCTTTCACGCCGGTCTCGCATCAAATCCTCTGTACAATAAGTAACACAAGTACAATAAGAAGATAGATTGTTATGGGATCTTTACTTTAGTTAGAAACTTTTAATATGCCCACTCATAAACGATAAAGATTCACGTAGAACAATATACAATAGTAGACCTCAAAGCCTAAAACGCTGAGAGCCTAAAGAGCTGTAGAGTATTCTGATATTATGTTATTAAAATTGTGTATAACTAAAACCATATCTAAGGACAATTTTAGTAATCACTATATTTGATTGCGAATTGCACGTAGATACATAAAAACCTGTTCATATAAGTCACTATGCAATGTCGACTGGGACAAACGTACTACCTACCCACAAATACATGCACCATCAGACAGTAATGCAGGCAAATTTAATATCCTAAACAATAATGCTACACACACACGCATTAAGCGCGTATGGTCCAAAATATATACGTCGGCATTCGCTTGCAACAACTGCAATAACACATTGGCATCCATAGTAGGCTCTATCCGGAACAATTTCATTTGCGACTGGGCGAGGATAGCGTTGTAATTACAACAACAATCGATAGAGGCGCCACCGTCTGCCGCACGTTTAATCTCGCCGGAATCAAAGGACCGTCG
The DNA here is from genome assembly GCA_018249875.1 of Cecropterus toxeus. Taxonomy (NCBI): domain Eukaryota; kingdom Metazoa; phylum Arthropoda; class Insecta; order Lepidoptera; family Hesperiidae; genus Cecropterus; species Cecropterus toxeus. The sequence continues at coordinate 5,669 of DWNE01001410.1, read as the reverse complement.
CCTCACACCCACCCTCCAACTCGAAACACCTATCCACTTCTAACGGCAACATCTACACTACTGCACTCTTCCATTGCGGCTTTCCTACCTTCGTCTTTTGCAAAATATTGCGAAAACCAGCAATGGAATACGCGCTATGATAAACAATTGTTACAAACTCATCGGGTGGTAAATACTTTGTGTCTCCGGACCTAGATATAGACAGGGATACATTTAGGAGCCTCAGAGCAGATAGTTGCATTTCCAGTCTGTTTAAGTATAACTATTCATGGAGTTTTATTAAAGCTTAACATTGTTTGTCGGTAGTTGCCGCTTTGCAACTGACGTCACTTGTTTCAATATTGTTTTGCAAATATTACTCTGCTTGTAATTAGTTTCTGCTGCCAGGAGCAAAAAGGAATTGGCTGTTTGTTCGTTATGAAACGTATTTAATGTGTTACAAGTATGATGTACACGAATAAAATGGGAAATAAAATGACATATTTAGATTAAAAATATGAATTATATTTACACGGACAAGGTTAACTGCTCGAATATGCCTATATAAAGTCCTGTCCATGGGCGTAGTGGCGCCCACGGACAGGTTTTGCTATTTTCACGTAAGCAAAAAAAATGCAATATCGTATTAGAGTACTACCCCGAACTTACGTGGTAGGTGGGACTGAGTGATAACCGCGTAAGTCGAATTCGCGTAAGTCGGGGTATAATTTCGTATATATAAATTATTTTTAATAAGGGCCCGAAAAAGAAGAAAACAGCAAATTAAACAATAAATGTTTATCAAAATCCTAAATTATACAAGTATAAAATCACCAAACGAAGTTTTTTTTTGATGATTTTGAAAGTATAAGCCATCATCAAATGTAACTAAGTAGTTTGATGACTCAAAATATGTTTGGCTGCCGCAAAATTCCTTCACAACTTGCTAATATTATTTGTAGAGGAAATAAGCTTACGGTCGAGTAAATATTTTCCAAAATGTATAAAATGAAAATCGCGTAACTCCGGGTTCGCGTAAGTCGGGGTAGCGTAAGTCGAGGTATCACTGTATAATCTGGTATTTAACTAACTTTATAAACGAAAGACATTGATATTATTAAATCATATATTTTTTAAATAATACAGAAGTATCAAACGAGCGTCCTCCTGACGGCAAATGTCCACTGCCACAAAATATCATCTGTAATCCATCCCTAATGTAATTGGAGTGTTGCCGGAGTTTTACCATAGATAAGTTGCTGCAATTGAAGACTAAGTTTGAACGTTTCGGATAGATAAGTGCGAGTACCTTACGACATCCTTGAAACAGAATATACCTTCAAATACATTCAAATACACCTTCTTCTGTCTAACACTGATGTTGTTAGGCAGAAGGAGGTGTAAACGGTGATCTATCCAGGTTTAAACCTCGAAATGTTTACTTTTAAAATTATTAATATTTTTATTGTCATTTTTTTGTTATGATTTATATCAAATATACAAATATGTTATCGTAAACTAATTGCATAGAGACGATTCAATTGTTTTTTTTTTTACTAAGAGAAAACCAATCGTATAGCGATTATTGGTTGTCCAAAAATATATGAAAAAGTTGTTGTTAGATACTTGAAAATGTGAAAAGTTTGTGAGTAAAAATATAAAAAAATACTCATTTATATACGTGACGAATAGAAAACCGGTTTCCTCTGGGTCGTTGGTTAAAAAATGGTAGACTTATACAAAATAAGCTTAAAATCTTGTAAAATGTTTAAACATGGTATATGTAAATACACTACAGGCACAACGCAATGTTACCTTTAAAGCGTTTAGTCGTGGCGTAATCCTAATTAAACAGCACACACGATACTGTATAGAAATGGCGCTGAAATTTAATAAAACGCTCCGGTACGCCCATAATTCAGCTTAATACAAACCTGTAATTACTGATTCTTGATACAATTGACTCATGTCAAATTAAACTGCACCGTACGAGGATCTATTGTCTATAATTTGTGTACAAGCAACGGCTTTTAGAATATAATTTTAGTGACCAAACCTCATTATTTCATCTTTGTTCCGTAATTAAATAATGATGAGCCAAAATGTAGCTGTTTTAACTAACTAAATACAATTTAACTAAATAGAAAGCTATTATAAAAAAGTATGATGATTATATAAACCTTCCTTAAATAAGACATCTTTTGGTTGATACTTAGGTCTTCCAAAACATAAAAATTTCGTAACTAATCGTAGAACATAGCCATAATGGTTGAAACTCGACTAAATGATATGCTTATTAGAAATTAATTATGCTTCACGGTGAAGAACAACCATCCTGAAGAACCTGCACACCTAAGGGTTCTCTAAAAAAAGTTCTCAAAGGTGTGTGAGGTCTAACAATTCGCACCTTGCTATCGCGGTGGACTACGGTCAAATCCTCTCTTATTCTTAGAGGAGACCATGCCCAGCAGTGGGACAATCATATTGTGAACCAATCTTGATCTTGATTCTCAAATGGTGTCAGTCTTTTATTTCTAGCAGATGTATTCAAATTTGATTTCTGGCTTTTAAGAATTTTATTTGTGTTAGAATACGTACATAACTTTTATTAAATCTTAGTTGTCTATAAAGCTTTTTTAGTTGTCTTCATCGTGCTGTTCTCAGTTAAATATTACTTAAACTTAAAGTTATGATATGCTATGATATTTTGTAATTCAATCAGCTTCTTATCTAAAACTGGAACTGCTATTAAGTATGATACTTCACGAAGCGACAGAGTCTAAACCTTAGCGATGAAAACATAATTGGCACTCAGCTCTACTTTCGTCATCGATATTAAGTCAAGATCAACTATTAATAAGAATCTTTCTTATTAACGATTTAATTTGCAAAACATGATGACTTGGTAATATTTGGAAATTAAAAAATTCTTCCAATATCGCTATCATTGCAACTCTCAAATTTATGAGAGTGTAATTTACAAGAAATAATCATTTATGAAACCTACTTAACACAAACGACTTGCTTTAGTCGAGACTGAAACAATTACAAACAAGATTAAATATAGCTTTAAACATAAGATATTATGTTAAATTATTTTTAGTTTTCAAATAAACAGTGTGTTAAAATATTAAATCTTCAAGAGAGACTTAAAACTACTGTAATAAATAATATTAAATTCAGCGCCAAGTTACTAGAGCGACAGCTCGTCACACATAGAGCTAGGCGTGCTCTACATAGAGACATCCACTCGTGGCATCCCCTTAAACCATAAAGTTACTCAAAATTATGGCAATAAAATACTTTCTACGAATCTCTCCTATTTTTATATTAAATTATTACAGATATTTATGCATATAATATTAGAAAATGTTTTTTCAATAATAATAATAAAATCTTACTTTACAATGTTATAACTAAAAAGTATAATAAAAATTCACTGTATGTCACTTCACGCAATATTAATACAATAATAATTAATTTATTATTATTATGCCACAACAATATTCATAATAATTAATATTATTATAGTGTAATAAATAATTAATTTATGTTAAAACTCTCAGTACTAAACGAATCTACAACAGAGAATTCAAAATCAAAACTAATACAGCAAGTCGTAGGATTAATTGCGAAATTGTATCGGAATTAATAGAATACATATTAATTGTTATAACTTTCCCCAATTAGAGAAGTTATGGGCCTCTAACGTCCATCTAATCTACATATTCCCGATATTAGCTACAGATGTTCAATGGCGGATTGGTTAGTTCAAACTGAAGGTACGTCTATGGCCACGTTACTTATAGAATACCAAGCGAGTGTAGGTAATGGCGCAAAATAGTGACGCAGTATTATTGCAGTGGGTGGTGAGGACCCCCCCTTCCAGTACACGTTACCCCCACTTTCCCACCCAAGAGCGACTGAAAAGTCCGCGAGAAAAATAAGATCCGCACGCCGTCCCGCTTATTCTTGGGAAAGCTTTTTGTATATTTTTTGTATATTCTTCGGATGTATATGTTTGCGTCTGTGTGCGTAAGTAAATACTCGTAATACTAGTGTTCGTTCGAATAAAAGCTTCGCTCCTTGTGATCTTTTTTGATTAAGTTGCGTAACTTATTTCTAAGTCATTATCTAGCTCTCTGATATTTTTGTTTATTTCAACAATGGTGATAATTCAATGTTTTTAAGCAACTGAAATAGTTTATTTTTTTATTCAACTTCTTTCAAAGTAGACGATCTTTCGTAGCACTGTAGCCTTTGTACGGGTATGCAATATAAAGGTATCTAGGTTCGACGCCCGAATAAACATCTTACTCTTGAATTTAGATGTACGTTTTTTTGTATTTAATTGTGTTCGTCAGCTTGTGTTTATGTCACTTACAATGCTTTAAAGCTTTTCTGTTGTGTCTTATTCTTTTTTCTCTTTCATTTTGAATCAATTATTTCTCTTGTCAGCAATTTAAATTTATATAATGCTATCGCGTTAGTTGATACAACAATCGCGCTTTTTATAGTGATACATGATCGTCAACCCATTATTGACCCACTGCTGGGCACGGGTCTTCACTCAGGATGAGACAGTTTCAGGCCATAGTCCACCACGCTAGTCAAGTGCGAATTTGTAGATTTCGCACACTTTTTCGAACTCTTTTTTTAAAGAACTATCAAGTTTTCTCACGATGTTTTCCTTCATCGTAAATCAGCGATAATTAATTTCTAGTACGGACATCATTTTAGAAAAATCAGTGGTGCCTGGGATTCGAACCTCGCATTCTCGACTGAGAGGCATATTTCAACCATTAGGCCATCACTGCACACTGCTTTACATAGATTAATCAATATCTAGAAAACGAATAAACCATTTTTAATAAGAATTGAAGCATTCACGTATTCTTCGATTAAGCCCAAAAAAGATCAAAATTCGATTAACAAGTTCTGAAATTTCTACAAAATGCACGGTGAAACATACGTATGTTCTACTACCAAAATGTTAATATTTCTTATTAATTTTAATCGGAGGCCTTTAAAATTGTAAATCCAATAATATTATACACGTATGTAAACGTGTCATATTCATAATTTCCTTTTTTATGTCGGTGAAAAGTTATTTAGAAGTTACTGTTATTATGACTCCAGAATCTTACTCTCATTTTATGTTCATTCTCCCCACAACGTTGCTTCGCTATTCAAGTTGCTCATAATTCAGCACTGTTTGTTGCCTTCCAGGGAGTATTACATTTCCTGACTTAGCAACATTCTCAATTATTCTAACGTCTATTATTTATATTGCAGCGAATTATTTTCTCCACCTCCTTCCATTTATATATTCTATTTTATTAAATATTTATTTTCCCATTATTAATACACGCAAAAACCTATGGTAAAATAAACAAGTTTTTACGAAGGTATCAAATTTATATTTATCCATATATATACCCCTAAATATAATATATATTTTTTTATAATCATGAAGTAGCAAACGAGTAAGCAGCCCACCTGATGGTAAGTGGTTACTGCCGCCCATGGACATTAGTAAGCAACTTCATACAGAACAGGGGTTATATCTGAAATCGACCACAGATGCGTTGCCACTCCCGAGGACTGAGATGATCGCCTCATATAAAAGTGAGCCGGCAACCACACCCCTCCACCGAAACGCAAGAACTGCTTCACGCTAGAAATAGGTG
>DWNE01001409.1:0-22179 GCA_018249875.1 Cecropterus toxeus | reverse complement strand
TTTTTTTTTTTTTGTGGGCGCCCATCAAAAAGGGGGGGTTTTTAATTTTTTTTTTTTTCATTTTTTAAAAAGGGGGGGGGGGGGGGGGGGGGGATAGGATCGATATCTTAAAATTATCGCAATAATATTTTATATTAATGTTTTCATATTTTTAATAATGTTACAAATTACTCACCTGTCCTTTAAATCCAGATCTTCTCATAAACGTTGTACCACAGAAATGATTGCTAGCAAACGCAGACTTTCTTATCATTTCAATTGGAACAGTACCTAGTGTGCAAATCTGTTTGTATAAAATATCGTTATTGAATACTCCTGGTAACAATTTTTGTTTGACAGCCATTTCGTAAAGTACCATTGCTGTTGACCATACATCTATTTCGAAACCAGCCGAGTACCCTAATATCAGTTCTGGTGCTCGATAGCTCGCAGTTCCTATACATGGTAGCGCGTTCATTTGGTTAACATAGTTTAAATTATCAAATCCACACAGTTTTAGTGTACTATTAAAACTGTTGACTAAGATATGCTGGGGTTTAATATCTGAAAAATATTAAGGTAAAGTACTTAGTAAAGTACGCAATTTAAATACATATATTGGTGACAACCATATGTAATACACATCTATTTTTAAATTGAGATATTTTTAAACAGCATAAATATAAATAAGGGGTCATCCATAAATAACGTCACACATTCATAGTCTAGTCAAATAAGGTCTGAAATCAAACTTGACGCTCAACCTTGCATTTTGATATAATAGTTATATGTAGTTCTAATGATACAGATTCGATGTGTAAAGGTTTTCGTGTCAGCAACCCCGGAGACAAGGGTTGAAAAAAACGTAAGTGTTTTTGCAATATACGAAATCGGTACAAAATAGGAAAAAAGTTTAAATGAAAATAAAACGGTTCAAGATTTTTTTCCACCGGTCAAAATGTCCTAATTTAGGGAGGTTTCAAGAATAAGGTACATAGGTACGTAGTACAAAAAAAGTGTGTGTGCACTTATGCACACGCGTTGGAAGTTATACTCCTTTGGTGCAACAAGACAAAAATATTTTAAAATAATTTTTATCAATAAATAATACATACGGATAATATAGATAACATCAATACATAATATAGATAACGTCAATTATATTGGAGCACTTGAAAAGTCTATAGACATATTTTTTCCTAATATTTACGAATAGTAAATATATTATTTAAAATACTGAATTTAAATCACTACTGAATGTAATTTATCAGCACATACATAAATCGCACTTATATGAAACTAAAACATGTGTGTGAATTAGACATTAGAAACATGTGGAAAAATACTATGAATATGAAAACAGTGAACAGAGGCGATGATGGTGCCAACTTGCGCGACTAATAGAGGTTCTATTTCTATTTTATTGGTAGATTTTGTTTCGAGATTGCAACCGCTGCAACTTCATACTGTAACTTAAGTGTTTCAAATCTTAAAATTTCACTCTCATAATTTTTTCATAACGCCCCTAAAGAAGTATAAGTTCAATAAGCGTACCTTTTTTTTGTAAACTGCTTAAAAAAGTCTAGTCTTAATTTTAGGTGTAAATTATTATTCCTTAAAGTTAAAACCAAACTAACTATAACTTATTATAACTATAGTTATGATCGGAAATAAAATGCATTGAACGTTTTTTATGTAACAATTTATCCACACTTTCAGTAAAACTTTTTTGACCATTTTTACTGTCTTCGAGTAAGTGCCAAGAAACACTTATTGACTTTATTTTCAAAGATTGCAAATAAAATGGCAAAAAAATACCGTAAGTTGTCGACACGAAACCCTTTATATGTATATCGTTTTTGTATCATTGGACTATTTTATCAAAAATACGAAGTGTAGTGTCATTTTTTGATTTCAGACATTATTTGACTGGACTTTAAAAGGTAGGGGTCGATGAAGTGTGACATTAATGTGACAAAAGATGAGGAGGGGTCCTTAGTGTCATGACGTCGAATAAATTAATAAAGTATTAATAGACTTTATTCATGGATGGCCCCTAAATAATAGTAGTAAAGAAATAAGTTTACCTGAATGTACCATATTATTGCTTTTTAATACCATTACAGCTGTCACTAACTGTCTCGCGTATTCTTGAATACTTTCTATGCAAAATGGCTTGTCGACTTCAGTCAACACTTGATCCAAATTTTTTGGGTAGTAATCCATTAAAATATACCATTTTTTGGTGAAACTAAAGACGCTTACTAAATATATGGTGAACAGACTATTCTTAGGCCTACCATTTTGAAGAGAGTATAGCATGTGTTTCTTTTGCATGTTCATAGTATGATTGGTGCTGAAAATATACAGAATTTTATCAATTATTGTTTCCAATTCCTATTATGTATATATATTATAGTTATTTAAACTAGATACTTCACTTTAATAATTTAAGCGCATAATGTTTTCCACTGGGATGTCTGCATTTGAAAATACTGGAGAATTTCCCCTGGTGAATCGTTGTTAATATGGAATATTTCGTGCCCAAGTAAGCGAACATTCGTTTTTCCAGTTTTCGTGCAATATCTACGTCCATATTTGGATTTTTATATGCCATTAGTGGAGTTGATAGTAGGGCTTTTTTATTTAATTTTTCATCGCTAACTGATATGGCAGTTTCGGATAAACAATCGTTAGCTTTTGATTTACTTTTACTGGAGTGCTCTTTATTAACTTGATTTTCTGCATTTTTTTCTTTATCATTTAAGTTTTTAGGGTCTTTGTATTGTTCCTGGACCTTTTTTTCAGGGCTCGTGGGCTTTTTATGTTCTGGACCCACATTAGAAACAGATTTCATATGTATTTCACTGCTTTCTCTTCCTTTGTTTTCATTGTCAATTTGTTTAGTGATCTGGTTTAACTCAGTAAAACTTGTTTTGATGTCATTGTGGTTATCATTATTTTTATCGTTTACTACCTTCGATTTTTTAGCATCAGTTTCTGTATTATTTTTAAGTTTACCTGGAACTAAGGTAGTTTTACCTTCATTATTTATAACGAAGTTCTGGCTTCTAGTGTTTTTCAGTTCAATATTCCCTTTTTCGTTTGGTATGTCAGTATTACTTTGTTTGTTAGTGTTGTCAAGCTGTAGTACAGGAGAACCAGTTGTTTCAGTTTCATTGTTATAAAATTTACCTTCCTTTTCCTGTTGAATATCACATATTTCAGTAAATTCAGTTTCTCTGCAGTTAAAATGTTGGTTGTCACTATCAGTATTCTCGGCAACATAGGAAATATTATTATCTATTTTTTTAACGGTTTCTTCTTTATGTGTAGTATTAGTATCGGCGTGATTTATAGATGTGGTTTCATTTTTGTCTTCTTCGTCTATAATCTCGTTACATTTTTTATTATTGATCTCTATTTCTTTTAATGTTAATTTTAAGTCTGTATTTTTCTCGGCATCTAATTTGTCATTATTAATGACTTTGTTATCAGTCCTTGGTTTGTTTGCTGTCTCATTATTACTACTCATAGTATCATTATAATCCTCTGGTATCTTTGCACACAAATTTAAAGTATGAGTGTTTTGATTACAAATTATTTTACTCCCATAATTAGTTTGACTATCATACGTGGATTCTACGTCATGTAAATCCGCAGTAACATCTGTTATATTTTCTTGTTTTTCTTCTTTAATTTTTATTGGAGTGACTAATTCATTCCTCGATATTATGTCAACTTTATTGCAAAATTGTGTGTGATCTACCATATTATAATTATCAATGCATGGAGTGTGACTACGTATATTGTTGCTGAAACGTTTAATAGTAATTTGGAGTACACTGAATTATAACTAAATTCCAATTGTACATTATTTATGAAAAAACGTTCATATTCATATATTGCGACACCATTAACTTAAGAACAGTGCACTTTTGAAAGGTTAATTTTTATGTGATCGACAAAAGAGTTCAATTTTGTTATTTTCATTATGTTTTTAATTTCTAATTTTATTTCAAAAATAGTATTAAGTAATATTATTTTTCCTGACCGGTGCGGCAGCTAACGGTTTTTGTTTCACAATTATGCAATATGCTATAAATATAAATAATTCATCACATACCTAGAAAATAATTCTGTGGTTCCCTCAATTGATTGCTTTAATAAATCATCATCTTCTTCGCCTTTTAAAATTTTAATTAAGTCTAATGCATCATTATCATAAGCTCCAGGGAAAATGTTAGAGGTAACATTGCAATTTTCTTTATTTAAAGTAATTTCACTTTCCAATTTTTTCGTTTCTCGATCACATATATCTAAACTTTGTACGATTTCGTCTACATCGAAATTATTAAGAAAATCGAGATCTACGTTTTGTATTGCGCTCGCTGGGCTACTGTTGTTATCGTTTCTGTTACTTGGCGTTGAAACTGGATTGTTGTTACAAACCAAATTAATCACAAGCTTAATTTTTCTATACTTGTTAGTTCTGTGCGATTGTTTTTTAATAGGTGATTTAATAATTTTCTTATGTTTGATAGTTGTCGGCTTTGAATCTAATTTCTTTATTGATAATATTTCCTCAGTATTTTTTCGCACTTTCTCCTGTTTGCAAGCAACCGTGTTAGCCGGTTTATCAGTTTTGTTATTTTTTTTCGAAACTGTTAACTTAAAGTCATTGATGTCATATTTTTTGGTGACCTTTACCACACTTTTTACAGAAGTTACATGCCCAATGGAACGTTGCTGTGTTTTGTACTTCGTCTTCAAATTATCGCTAGAATAACTTGTTGACGGCTTTGATCTTTTTATATATTTTTCGTTTTGTTTTGTACTTTTAACTACATTATGGATTCCTTCTTGGCAATTTGATTTTGATGTATAGTTAGATCTCTCGTCTTTATTTACAACCCTTTGCTTGTGTATTAACTTAGGATGATCTGTTGACATTTTAGAATTTTGTTGCTTTTCAACTTTTACCGTTTTCTCCGTTTTTTTCGGCAAGCTATGTTTGTCTACCAGTGATGTGTATCCAGCGCACTCATCTTTTATACGTTTCATTAAATTATTTTGCATAATATTGTCAGTTTTTAGTTTTTTAGGTACTGTAATGTTATTTTTGCACTTATTTGTACTAGAAAACGTAGTAGCGGCAGGTTTATTTTGTACAGTTTCGATATATTTTTGTGCAATGTTATTTACGTATTCGTTTTGTGATTGACTGTGCTCTTTTAGTACAGGTTTTTCTTTATTTATTTGTGCCTTCGTTTTTCGAGTTTCAATATTATTTTTACATTCTATGTTAGGTTTTTCTTCTAAACTACTGGGTTTTATTTTTTTCGGGAGACTTTTTTCAGATTCTGTATTAGTAGTACACGTTAAAGTGACGTTTGACGTCATAGTTTCTTTAAAATTGCTTGCTGGAACAGATCTTTTAGATGCGTTTTTCCGTGGAATTTTATGTTGCTGTAATACACAATTGAGGCTTGAGCAATAAAACGTAATTTAGTACGTACTACTCGTTCTTAAAAACGTTTAGTGTAGTTATCATTCAAAATTTCTTACAATGTAATATAATATTAAGAAAAAAAAGTTAACAAAAAATGTGGAATATGTAAATAATTTAAGTATATTTTGGCTAAGTACATTTTTAGTACATAGTCCCGAAATCGGCACTCAACATATTCGGCTTGATCACGACGACGAAACTATGTCCTACGAGAATATGAGCGTTGATTTCAGAACTGTACTATGTATGGAGTTCCCTTAACTGTTCTTCTTCTGACATGACAGTCACAAACATCTAGCTGTTAAGTTCTCATTAATATAAATTAATCAAGCCCAAATGTAAGGTGTAAATCCCGCGACAGCCTTTCCGCTCCATCATTTAATTGACTCCAGACGTTCATTAAATCATAGTTTTTAAAAATACTACTAGTCGCCCTAGGATTTTCGAAGTTTCTTTCGAACTTTCTGGAATGCCATAATTAGATCCTGGTTTCCTTATCATGGTATCACATGAAAATCGGTTCATAAACTAGAGGTTATCCACGAGCACATATAAAAAATATATATACGGTCTAAATGCGTAATCTCCTTCTTTTTGAAGATAAAATAAAAGTTATTTTTGCTGCCCGTGGACATTATTAAGAATACCGATATATTCATATCGAGAAACAAATCAAGTCTGACATTTTATACTGTTTCAGTATAAAATTACCAGTTTTATACTCATAAATGATTTTTTCTCAAGCAACTGAATTTAAAACTGAAAAAAATATCTGAAATTCCAGCGTGACCTAAATTCACGCCATTAATAATTTATTTCTAATAGACTACAAATTACATTAAAATATTCAATTTTTTATAAAAAAACGCAATGTTGCCTAAATCATAATTATCATAAAACAATGTAGATAGTCTGCTAATCGTAATCCTAATTAAATTTAATAAAAAAAGATATTTTAAAATCTTGAAGAAGTGTTTCATACTGAAGTTCTAATATTTCCTTAATCACTATTAAATTCGAACGCAGTATCGTAAATACGTTACAAGTTATTGTTATTATTAATTACGTAAGTGTGTGAAGGTACTATTTACGTCAATCACATAATATAAATTTAGCCATTCGTATGAGATTCATAAGAAAGTTCACTATCGAAAGTTTCGGCTAAGTCAAAAGTTTCGTTAAATACCTAGCCTAAACCGAAGTTTTGCGCGAAACGGAAACTTCGTTCGGTCGGCAGTACTTTCAAATTGTAATTACAGTAGGTCCAGTGTATTTTTTAAACTTTTTTACTGTATACTGTAATATTAGAAATTCAGTCTACTGTAACAACGTTCGTTTAAATAAATACGGTGTGTAATGTGACCAAAGTGTAGAAAGACAATAATTAATAAGCAAATAAGAGTAGAATTTTATTACATAATTTAAAAAATGATCGAATAAAACACGTTAAATTTCAGATTTATGACAACGTATTTTTTCTTACTCCGTCAAAAAAATCATAGTACATGCCTGTAATGACAATTTTTGTATAATTTATCTTTTATCTTATTAAATAGGCAAAAAGTTTACTGTAATTTATAGTGAAAAAAATATTTACTGTAGTTTATACATATTATTGTATTTTTACGTAGGAAACATTGTAATTGTAAAATCACGATCTGGAAGCACTGTTCGATCCGTAATAATTGAGCACTTATTTCGTTATTCTTTTCAATAATACATAGTAGAGGTGCGCAAAATATATCACTAAAATGAAAATAGAGATATATATCATTTCAACTAAAGATATATATCTCTCTTTTCATCAATATATCTAAATTTCTCTTTTATATCAATAGCTCATTGATGATATAAGTTATTACTAAGCGTCATAACGTTTTATATCAATATATCTAAAGATATAATTGCGGTATGTTTATATCTTGACATTTTTTGTGTTTCGGCGCAAGTTTAAATTAACTAATCTGCTAGTGAAAAGTTCAAATTACACACTATTTCAATGTGTACGATTTTTTCTTATCAAAAATTTCTGATTTTTGCACGAAAGGACGAAAAAAAAATTCTCGTCTATAGAAAGAATGCCTTAAAATTAATGTTGGCAACTATGTCACGGTATCTTAATTTCATTCACCTCAATCGATTCGTTCATGTTGAACCATATCACTCAGATATAAGGATATAATTCAAAACCGTCTGAGCCAAAGAGTGATTAGCTCTTTGGTAAAGATATTTATCTTTTCTATCACTCGCTCGCGAGCTACACAACTCTAATACATAGATAGCGCGAGCGAGATGCAAGTAGAAATCCTTCTGTTAATAAATGATGGCTATGCGAAAAATAAATTTAAGTTCATATTTCTAAACATAGTTCATGTTACGTTAGTTGGTCCTATTGCATCTTTTTTATAATTACAGTACCTATTCGTAGTTCATATATACACGCGATACACTCATAACGCAAACACCTACTTACCCAAATGGACGATTTTGAGTCCAAACCAATGCTTTGCAAATAATTCGACGCCCAGCTGGCTTTTTTCTTTGGACTTTTCGGCGAATTTATATTTTTATCTACCTTTTTATCTTGCGAATTTTCTTGCTGTTGTAGGAGTTTAATTCTTTCGCAAGTCGCGTTGTCAACAATAGGTACTAGTATGTTATTGCCAATTTTTCGCCTTTTAGGCGACGGTGGGTTACTTAAAGACATGTTTGGAATAATGACGATATTCGGACTTTCGTATTGTGAGAAATATGATTCCGTACTCATGCCTAAACTGTAACAAAATAATATTTTAAATAATATGACACTAACATGCTGTTTTTCTGAATGTGATGACAAATATTTGCTTATTCTCTTGTTTTTTTCGTTTTAATTAAATAAAGAAGGTTTCGTAACACAACCGAAAGCTTTATATTATTTACTTGATTTATGAAATACGAAGGTAATAAACAAAACTATTTTTTTTTTAATTATTGGGTATTTTTAACTAGTTTTCATAGAAAGACTTACCTTTATCAACACTAGGAGTGCACTTACCGACGTCAAAGACGCAAACAAGCCACGAATACGACATTATTAAAAAATTAACGCAAGCTCAACTAAATTTCCGAGTCTTCGACTGACCAATAAAATAGATTTAGATTTTCTAACAGACAGATAAAATATGACATTGACAATCAGTCATTAATAATTTGGATACTTAGACTAATTTCTACGGCTTATGAATTTATTATTTTGTTACGTTTTTAATTACGACTAATGTTCAATTTAATAAATTACACATTTAGTATAGTTTTCAACTACTACCTAGTCGTAGTAATAGCCACAACTCTCATATCCGTGTTTCAATGTTCTTAATTTAATATTTATGACTAGTTGATATTAATATTACGAGAACTCTAGGTTCAAACTCTTAACAAGCAGATGGCTAAATCTTATGTTTTATACCTTTTCTGTATACTTACGTAACACTCATTATAATACATTCTATTGTGTCTCCTAACAGTATAGAAATCATTTTATTAGTTTATTTTTAATTATGTAGAAACAATGCGTATGATCCCGACCTCCTTCTCAATGACTGCTACCCTAAAAGTAATTTATATAAAAATCATGTGTAAACTGTCTGAAACAAAAAAAAAAATATAAAAGGAAATGAAAAATAGACTGACGAATGTATGGCGTATACTTATGTTATGTTAGTGAAATCTTTGAATGTACTTTGCTATAAGATCACTACTGTTTTTAATTTTATTGATTATGAATATCGATAGGGGTATAGAAATTCATTACACATCGATCATCATTTATTTGCATCACATTTTTCTAACAATACATAAACAAAACAGATTTTCGTGTAACCACTAACTTACTTTAGACTACATTATAATTATATTTACAAAATGATTAACATAACAAAAGTTTGATTGTCAATAACAAGTCTTCAGCTATAAACCTAGGAAGGTTCAGTTGATATATAGAACAGTTTACGCATTTCTAGGAAGAGGCAACTGCTATCTTTGGCCGCAAAAATTGGTAGAAATTCTTAATTGCCAATTCCTTCGCCCATAGCGACGCCCATGATTTTCAATCATAGCTTAAACATCTTTCACATACATAATATTCCTAAGTAATACAAGATACAAGAATATTAATAATTAATATTAATTTTCCGAAATTCACACACAAGATTTTACATACTAGTATTGAGGTAGTGTTCCATAAACACCTTCCCAGAAATTTCGTATAGAGGGGACAAACTATTGCTTTTTTCACTAAACAGGCTTGGGATTTCAGAGTGTTTAGATTCTTCATCATGTCCCATATCTTTATTCATATCGACACTTAAGCTATTTGGACTTATTGGAGAGTACATAGGATTGTTGTTTTGAAGAACGATTGTGTCCATGGAATGGAAGGAACCTTCAGCTGACAGGTCCGACAAGTTATTTTGGTAATCATGCTGTGTTGTAGTGGCATGTGCAGGAGTAAGTGGTTTAAATTTCATTGTATGTTCTTCATTCTTCATTCGCTAAAAAAATTAAATATAAGGTTAAAACATTGCGATTTTTCAACAAATATTTAAATAGCAAGAGTTTTTGATATGAGAGGCATTGAATATTATTATAAAGTGAAGTTGTTTGATACTGAAAAGAGTCCTTCCAACTTAATCCTGAGGGATAGCCAACCTTAGGTAAGACTCGAATCCTATATAGGTTGATTACAGGTGTCAATGGTCAGTAGCTACTACTTGCTATATGTTAGAGTACATGTTTATGGCGATATATATAAAAATTAAATAGCATCTTTAATAGTGAACCTACAGTCAAACTATACATAAATATCACAAGGTATAGTAAACTAAGAATCTTGCTCATAATGAATTACCTGTCTGGTCAGCTTAATTAAGTCTTCAATTTCATCCGAATCTGTAGAAGCTGCATTAAAGTCACATGGGCTGACTTGTTCATATGTATCACTGCTAGATTTAATAGTAATCGGGCTATAAATCTCTCTTGTAACACTCTTGTTGTTATTTTCGCTTCTGTAAGATTTTCTCTCTAGTTTCTGAAAATCAGACAAAGTGGATAAATTATTAGTATGTTCTTTGATGTTATTTAGAAGGCTGTATTTGAGTATAAGACAATCAGCTAAGTCTTGCGAAATAACGATGTGTCAGGGCTCCAATCCTGTTTGGTTTATTAGATGTTTGCATTCTTGCTTTGTACACTTGTAAAAGGAAATATCTTGTCACTTATTTCATAACTACATTTTATAGATGCATAAAGAATTTAAATTAAGAATGTACCCAATCCTATACCCGTTGCTAGGCTCAGGTCTCAGATTGAGAAGGGTTGGCTGTGTTCGCCAAGTGTAATTTGGTGAACTTCACAAAGCTCTAAGAATTGTTTTCTTAAGAACTTTTAGGAGCGCAGTTCTTCTTAAAATCATTATTTAATAAGCGGTCCCTGAGGTCCTTAAACTATCCATTGAGATGCTGTGTCACAACTATCAACTAGGCTATCATGACCTTAAGTTTAGCACATAATAAAATAAATTATACCTCAGCCAATGCTCCTTTATCTGTGTATTTAGTATTTTTAGAAGTTCTTTTATGATCGTATTGTGCACCTCTGCATCTCTTGCGGTAACAATATGGAACTGTACGCTCCAATGTCATTCTTGTTAGTTGCACTTTTCTGATGCATTCAATTTTGTTTTTCGACTTTTTCTTCTTATTGGAATCCTGTTCCTGATTTCCCTTTGCTTCCGAGTCACTAACCACAATCACATCCTGTCTGCATATAGTCAAATTACTGAGCTCCATGCTTATTCACTTTTTACAAAAGATCTGAAATAAAAAAAATCTATGATTATAGGAAGAAACAACCTTACAGTATAAGAGATGTTTTGAAAAAGCTTTTCATTAGTTTTACTAAAACATAAGTTTGCATATTTACACGAATTTCTGCCTATTAGCAGTGCTAAATATCACTATATCTGATTTGGATGGGTGCAGTAAATCATATGTATCTGAGGCATTCGAAAATAGCCCTTTGGGGTAGAATAGAATACTCTTTATTGCATATTAGACAAATATGAATAACATATAATGTAAATATGTCATATGCAAGAGGCGGTATTGCATCTGTGGCCAACCTCCTACTACTACTAGACTACAGTTATATTTTAGGTAGATTATATTAGCAGTAATGATCACTTATTATCAAACTTGTTTGCGGCTTTAATGTCACTTGAAAAAGTCTTAAATATATACTAGTGTGCAAATGACACTAAATCCCAACCAAGGCTCATGTTATAATATAGTGTACAAAATGAAATATAAAATAAATGACCAACGGCAGCAAAGCACATGAGGCATCATAAATGAACAGTCAAGTGAAACATAATCCACGGTGTCTTGATAAGACAGTTTTGTTCCTACTACACTTTATCTTTCACTGAACTGAACTCACAGGTTCTAAGTAACACATTACACAGGTATCAAATAAATAACAGGAAGTGTGTACAATTACACTTTTGTACTTTGATACATTTGTGGTTTATTTTTACTCTTACCACTAATATATCATAACATTTTTTTTTAATACAGATGTAGCAAACTAGTAAGCAGTCCACTGTTTTTTTTAAAAATCGGAGGTAGTTAATGAATTCCTCCTGATGGGGTGTGGTGACTGCTGCCCATAGAAATCTGTAAGAAACTTCATATAGAACAAGGGTTCTATCTGAAGGCAATCACAGATGCTATACTACTTCTGAGGACTAAGATGGTCACCTCATATACAAGTGGGCAACCACACCCTTACACCGAAATACATTCTTGTGTTTCAGTGTAAGGGTGTGCTTCACGCTAGAAATAGGTGTGAAGGTGGTACTTCCCTGGTACACTAGTCCTACCACCAGGTAGAGGATCTAACATCTGAGAATAAGTCGTAACTGCCACCCATGGATCAATCCAAGACAAGATCAGTCTTACTTGTGATTGCCCACACATGAGTTGCTATGGTGGACTGGCTATAGATATGACCAAGTTGGAACACCTTCGATAAATATATTTTTCTTACCACACACTTCAGACCAGCATACACCAATGCTTAACACTGCTGTTATTAGGGAGGAATAGGTGTGGTAGGAGCTTCTTAGAAAAATAAACAATACAGAAAACATACAAAAATGTGAACAAAGCCATTGCTTCAACTCCAGAGGCACTATCGCTAGACCTTTTTCTATTTTATAATAACCAATGATAAGCGCTTCTGCGTTCTGGTTTGTAGGGTGTGGTCAGGAAAAATGATTATATTTGGAGGGTGTTTTTTTAGGCTTAGAGATAGAAACACATTTCAGGCCAACCTCTGATAAGGCTAAACTTGTATAAAGTGGATAACTGATATACTTGCACAACAGTGGTCACTTACCATCAGGTGGTATGCATGCTCAAGTGTCACTTATATCTTATGTTAAAAAAAATGTAAAAACATGAATAGACAAATTTTGTACACAAGTCGCAAACGAATTATTAAAAAAAAATGGACATATCAATTCTTTATTCTTCCTATTTCTTAATGTAAACACTTACAAGTAAGCTCCTGCTGTCGAATAACTTAAAATCGCGTTCTGAAATACTGAAAACGCACACAGCTTTCGATAGGAGCTTAGGAAACAGGTATACGCCCTACCTCTACAACGAAATACGTGGGTTGGGGTAATCAATGCACTCAATGTCATTTATAGGTACGTACATACAGCAGTACTGTATTTGTGATCAATCCATTCTCACCGATATAAACGCACCTCGCCCCGAAGTCTCGTTTGATTTTAACAATATTCGAGTTTCATTACATCAGTTGAATTACGGTGTCACAATAGTCCAAGCCTTAATTGAAATTCAAACAAACAATTTATTTATGAACTATATTCATGTAAATATTTAAATAGCGCAAATCAATTAGAAACACGCCCGCCTTCCAATCTACCCTTCGATAGTGACATAACACATAAGTTTGATTTGCTATCATTCAAAACATTGACAGTTCGGTTTTTTAAGTTAACATCCTGTTGTGATTTTTTTACTAAAATAAAATAAAATAAATAACTTGTGGTTAAAATAGTAATGACCGGATCAAAACATCTAATTATATAAAAGATTTATTTCATTTTACACGATTTTCATTAAAATTACACCTTAAAGATTACATAAATTTTGAATATTGAAGATTTGGAATCTTGTATATCGCGCAAATGTTTATGAATAAAATTATGCCGTGTTTACACGAGGCACGCGGAAAATGTTCAGTTATTGAAATTTGAAATCGAATTACTTTTGGGCAGTATTTGTTACATTTTTGATTTATTTATTAATGGGTAAGTTAGTAAGCCTTCGATAACATCCTCCATTTATTCTAGGTACGATGATAGGCTTTCTCCGTCCTTGACTCCTTGCCCTTGCAATAACGTATCTGGAGTGCATTCGTACTGCGCAGGTTTACCCCGACTCCCCGCAATCCTCCCGTGATTCGGAATCAATAAACAGTTTTACACTATGTTATAAATGGGTATCTACATACTAGGGAAAGTAAGGCATAAATATTGCGAAGACTACTTAGTAACATATTTATTCGCCATATTCTAATTTATAAGAATATCTTTACTTAGGTGCCTACATGTAAAATGTTTATACTGCATTTTTTTGTCATAAACATTTAACGATATAATGATTAATCTTTATATGAATTACCTTTAAAAAAAACCGACAATTAGAGCGCGCGCAAAAAAGCCACTATCTGCCTTTTTTGTGTTTTTAATAGAAGCCTCATAGGCAAAAAATAATCATTAATTATTAATTGGTTATGTTACGCGTACGCTGTATTTATTTTCAGGTACTACTACAAGTGCTTCTATTACTTTATGTCGGCCGTAATGGGCAATAAGTAGCAGAAAAGTATGATATGAAATATTTTTATTTTGCCAATATTATGGTTTGCAACGTATGAAACGAGGGTAGGTACTAATTGAAATTAAATAACCCATGGAAAAAAGATGGCCGCGAATTAATGAAGTTAGGTTTTAAGGCGCCAAGCCAAAAGCCTTAAAAAACATTTTAAATAATAATAAGTAACCCTTGGCATTACTTGGCAACTTCGGAGAACGTAATTTTCGTGATGCTCAGTTATCGTACCTTAGTGGAAAATTACTATAGGCGTCGAAGTGATAATCTGAAAACTTGATTACACTGATTTTAAAATGTCTATAAATTTGCTTAAAAAAAGGAAGTCTCCTCCTGACTGATGACCTGATGCCCTGAGACTCCTTTTTGGTAGTAATATAATTTGTGTTCATAAGTGACGAAGAGGATATGAAGCTTAATAGCTTTAAGTTTTGAATTCATAGGTAACCATTGATAATGGAGTATATTTTTTTAGATACCACACGTTTAGAGGACTTCAATGCTAAGCTGTTATTCTAAGTAACTACTTTATTAGTATATTGTTGATTTAGTGTCCAACCGAAGCTTCGGTTTCGGCTTCGGCCACCTTCGGCCAAAAATACAAATAACTAATAAATTAGTAACGAAAGCAGTTCACTCCGTAGTGTGCTTGCTTTACCAGTTTTGTTTGAAATTTGTAGTATCGGACCGAAGCTTCGGCTTCGGCCACGTTCGGCCAAAAAATCACCGTCATCGGCCATAATGGGCCTTCAGCCCATTATGGCCCAAGCCGAAATTATGTAATAAGCTATAAAATTAAACGAATCGTATCGAATACCCGACAGCCCGATGAAGTGAAGGAGTGTGGGAGTAAGCTCCGGTGTGGGCTTGCTTCGCCAGTTGTGTTTGAAATTCATATTATTTGTAATAATATCAGTCTTGAAAAGCAGGAAAATAATTGTAATCAGCTTAAGAAGTTATTTTTATCCAATCAATACACTTTGTGTACAAAAGTATTTTCGATATTTTCGATTTACGGTTACTGCTACATACGACTAATAGACGCACAACAATACTCAAATTAACACACGAGTTCGCCGTCCGAAAAATTATGATTTGCAGTAGGTACTAAGCTCATAGTCGGTGGTCTCCGACTAGATTGTTAGTTAGCTGGGCGCATAATACGAGAAATCGATACCAATATATTTTATTTAGTCCACCTAAATAAAATATAATGTTGAAGTTACAGTTACCATAGTTATATGATAAGTTACGTAAAATGCACTTTTGCTTTCCAAGCAATAGATAACCTTTGTGCTGCTTATGCATATTTTTCTTTGTATAAAGTAGGTACATTTTTACCCGACTGCGTCAGAACGACGGTAATGTTTTTCGGGCGTATGTATGTATGTGTGTAAATGTGCATGTATGAACGTACGTATGTTTGTGTATATGTCCATTATATTGGCACGCGCTACAGTCCAAACGGCTTGTGTGTGTGTGTATCAAAGCGGATGACATATCATTACAATCGTCTCAGTGAATGTGACATAGGCTATATGATTTTTTAAAATGGCGTCTGCAAATAGGGGAAAAAGGGGTGAGAAGGGACGACTTTTTTACTGCCAGAAGGCAAGTAAATAGACCATTCTGAAAATATAATTATATACTTACTATAATGCTTTTACTTAACAATTTTGACAAAATATCATATAAAGCGTTATGTTAAATACTCGTATATCATTTTGAACGCAGCGGGGTACCGCTAAGTTTAGAGACTAGATCCCAAACGTAGCTAAAATAAGAAAGAGGGATTGCATAATCGTCACGATCACAGACATTACAATTTAAATCTAGTAAATAAATAGATAGTCAATCGAATAAAGGATCTGACTTAGTTTAGCGGTATGGGGTACCCCTAAACCCCGACGTTGTAGCACAATTTTAACGAACAAATGTTATATTTCTATATTTAAACTATAGGTGTAACTCGCTCGAATTTGATGGCTCATATAAAGATATTGTTTTATTATTATAATTATTATCTTTATAGCGTTTGGGGTTTTCAAAATTAAATTAAATTTTATCTAAAAATTTTCAGTTCAGACAGTGAGAACGAAAGATCACCTTTCAGTTCATAATTATAACAGTTTTTTTCATTGCGTAATAATAACTTTAATTGTAATTCAATTATACGATAAATATATTTTAATGGACGTTATACATTACTCGCTTCGCTCTGTACATCTTTCGTAAGTTAAAACTTTAGTGGCGATGATTATTCACATGTTGTCGTTGACTTTTTCATAAGTGAAAGGCCTCGTGATTCTCATACACGATTGTGTCCACGTAACCAAAACGTCGCATGAACAACCAGTATAAACTTTAATATTTAGTTAAACGCATGTGTATAGTTTTTAGAATTCGCAGTTCGGGTACGTTTTATTATTTATAGTTTTTTTTTTATATTGAAAGCATTCGGCTTCTTTTTTTTTCGGTGCATCAATGTACCGATAGTGCCAATTAAACTTCCCATATGGTTTAATTGTATGTACGACTGTACGTATATTATTTTGTCCTTTTTAAATATAAATGCAATTTAATCTTATATTACAAGGTGTTTTCGCTTTTATTATTACTATATATTAATTTAAGTTGAACAGATAATTCCTAATAGGATATATCTCAGAAAGATTTTAATGGTGTTATAACGTTGTCATTATCAAAAAAATAAGGTTGAAAAGTAAGAAAATCTTATTATTTTTCAGAAATTACCTTTATTGGCTGTCAAGTAAAATATCCCCGATCTTGCGAGAAAGCCTTATTAATTTAATTTCGGCAAAAATTATGTATCGCATTTTTTGCCATGTTATTTATATTTGCCGTTCAGTTTTTAGGGTTCCGTACCCAAAGAGTATCAACGAAACCCTGTCACTAAGGCTCCGCTGTCCGTCTGTCTGTCACCAGGCTCTCATGAACTGTGAAATATAATGAATATTTGAAGGGTGCTACTATACAACAACCGTGATATACTACAATGGTGATTTGCAACTTATAGATAACGGTACGGAATCCTTCGTGCATGAGTCCGACTCGCACTTGGCCGGTTTTTATATTTTCGTAGTATATAATTCACAATTTATTTTATAATTTGAAGCTTCAATAACAATATCGATCTACAAGAAATATTAGTAGAAAAGGGTTGAAAGGCCAAAACGGGTAGAGACCGATTCTAGGTCTTTAACTATTCCTACACAAAAAATATTCAATAATGTTTATTCTTGATTTAGCGTAATATTTAAATTTATTTTTTGGAGGTGCTATTCAATTTGTACTATTCCATATTACTTATATTGCAAATTACGGTTTTATTTATAGTCTTTTTTTAATGTCTAATCTTAGGCCTTTTCAAATAATATAATAATAAAAAAATATAAAATCTATGCATGTATAGACAAATACTTAATTAATTGTATTATTGACAGCCGAAGACCGTCCAAGCGAAGCAGGCGAAGCAGCCAAGTGCAGCGAAGTCGGGCGCGTCGGGCGACGCGGCCAAGTTAAGCAAGGATATCACCAAGCAGGGCGATCTTGTTCGATCTCTGAAGACCGCAAAGGTTGACAAAGCCCAAATTGACGAGGCGGTCAAATCTCTTTTGGACCTAAAGGCCAAGTACAAGGCGGCTACTGGACAGGTCAGTGAATCTACTTTTGTTAACTTATTAAGAGGGCATTTTAGTATGTTACGGGTACTCACGATATGCGGTTTTTTAATTTCTTTTTGCTGATATTTCGACCCAGTCACATGGATCGTGGTCACGCTAAACTGCGGTGGCGGGAAGAAACCGTTGACAAGCACTAGTGGTAGAACCTATCTACCTTACATCTAGTTCGTTTTTCTTTTTTAGGTTCCATATCATGCCACACAACACTAACTGTACCCCTACGCATCGAACTATGCATTATTTGTGATTTACATAAACATATTAAAACGTAACTTATTAAAATATATCAATTCCACGATAAGATCAGCTTAAAATCATTTATTAACAGGCTTTCAATTTTAGATAATTACATTACAAATTCAAGAAAAGTCGCTGATAAATATGTTCATATGTTCCGTAAATATTTTTTACAAGCTTTTATAATACTTTCAATTCGTATGTATTAATATTAACAAAACTTCCTTTGAAAATCTAAACCATTTTCCGGGTTCGGTTAACACTTCTTAGCTTAGTGATGTTATCCATTTACTAATATTATAAAGTAGTAGAGTTTTTTTGGTTGAACGCGCTAATTTCAGGAACTACTGGATCGAATTGTAAAATTATTTTTGCGTTGAATAGTAAATTTATCCAGGAAGCCTTTATTTTAGGCTATATTACATGACGCTATGTTTGTTTGTTTTTTTTAATAAACGCGGGTGAAATCGCGTGGCACAGCTAGTTCTAAATATAATGGGGCGCCTCATGATCGGGATCTTGTTTTATATGTATCACCATAAGACGGGTATGAAATGGAATGATTTTCGAAAAGCTTACGAAAAACGAAATATCGTCATTAAAAGGTAGTTTTTGTGGACTTTTTAAATTCAAATTTATGTATCTAAGTTCGCTTAAAAAGTAAAAAGAAAAATAACTTACCACCAAATGCTCATTCCTATTAACTAAATTTCAAGTAAAGAGCTTTTTTTAATTTTAATGTTTTCAAATTATTGTATAGAACGTAAAGATTGTAGAACGTAAAGAACGTAACCATTACATTTAGCCACCATTACCTTATTTTTCATTTGCATCACATTTAGCATTATTGCGTTGTTTTACATTCACATTGTAAATTTAGGAGTGGAAGCCTGGTGCAGTGGCCACTACATCAGCCAAAACCCCCTCCGTTGGAGCCGTTGAGGCAGGGTCTTTGAACGAAGCGATTTCTAAACAAGGGGAACTCGTCCGCTCGCTCAAGGGCTCTAAAGCTGAAAAAGCCAAAGTTGAAGAGGCAATTAAGAGACTTCTAGAATTGAAATTGAAGTATAACGCTTCTACTGGACAGGTGTGTACGATTTTTTATAGTTTTTTATTTAATTTGTAATGTTCTATGTAAGTTAGTATATTTTGGTTAAGATACTCAAGCCTAATTTAACCCACTTCTCAATGTCCGATTGATCTGAAATGTGGAATTTATTTCTGATGACAATGTTATTCTAAACTAATATAAGAGCGAGCACTAAACATCGGACAAACTGCATCTTTGACAGATCCACTATAATTGCAGTAGATATACTGTATTTTGAACTTTTTACTGTATCTCTTCCTCATTCCTAAAAGTTTGTATAAATGTACCCCTGAAGACAACTTTCATATAAATAATCTCATTAAATAGGTACGTAAAACTGCATTTTCTACTGTAGTAGATAATGTCGTTTACTGCAGTTTTGTACAAAATACTGTGTTTTTAGTAGCAGACACTGTAATTTAATTACGATCTAGAAGCGATTTACAAGAATATTACTTCGCCTAGGACTGGATACCAGGGACAGCAGCAGCTCCAGTCCCAGCTACCCAGGCACCTGGCGACGCTGGTTCCTTGAATCAGGATATTATCAAGCAGGGCGATCTCGTCCGGTCGCTCAAGACGGCAAAGGCAGAAAAACCGAAGATCGACGAAGCTGTTAAACTCTTGTTGAAGTTGAAAGCAGACTACAAGGCAGCTACTGGTCAAGTAAGTGTCATGTTATATATGCGTATAAAAATGAAAGTTCCGCATATCAGTACTTGATATATATTTGCATGAAAATAGTTTGGAGAATAAGTAGTAATAGAAAGTTATATAATGTAATTTTTGTTTGTCTGTTTGTTGTCTCATGTTTGAAATCGCATCAAAACGAAATTTAATTTTAAGAATTGATTTTTTCCAACTTATGCTTACATAGCTTCAGGCAGGGGTTCGCAATTTTATTTGACTATACTTTGATCATGTTTATCATACTTTTTTTGACGGAAAACAGTAAATAACCCGATAGAGCTATTTCGTTAACTGCAGTGTTTACCTTGTAGTTTGAATATTTTCTTATAACGACTTGAAGAAAGAACAAATTATAAACGAAAAACAATCATTTTAATGTATTAACTAGTAATGTGAAATCTGAATTGTTTTATATATTTTGTTATAACAGCATAGTGTTTATGAACGTAACGATTATGAGTTAGTATGAGTACACGAAGGTTTCATTAAAATCTCGGACGGAGCGCGGACCCCTGTGAACCTTCTACGGTACCAGGGTTCAGCGAACTACCATTAGGGTATCATTTAGATTGTTTTATTAAAATGTATCAAAAGTTATTACAATTTAAGGTCATATTAATTTATTAACCCTTTGAGTATTTTAAAAGCTTTTTTATCAATTCGCACTTGATCTGCGGGGACTATGACTAAAGTCTATAACTCTTTTTTCTTTGAGAGTAGAATTATGCATTGGCATAAAAAATACAAGGTATTACAAAGAAATAAGACAAACCCGCTGGGTTTTGGTTTGCCGGATCTTCTCAGTTGAGGTCATCTTCTGATCCGGTGGCAGTGTAAGAAAAAATAATGTAAATGACAGTTTGGAAGTGCCCCCGTAGGCCTATCTATACTAATATTAAAAAGCAGTAGAGTTTGTTTGGTTGAAAGCGCTAATCTCAGCAACTGGTGCGAATTGAAAAAATATTTTTGTGTTGAATAGTAGGTACATTTATTGAGGAAGGAAATATAACATATATGTTTGTTTGTTCTTTCTTATGGATAAGCGGGTGAAACCGCGTGGCACAGCTAATACAAAATAAAGATAATTAATCTCATTTCATCGTAGTGAGAAAGTAATCGTTTAACGACGGTAATAGTATCTATATATAATACTTCTACTGTGGTTTAACGCTCTTTGTATTGAAGGCTTACGTAAATTGTTCAACATTAGGCAACATTTACAACAATCACAACTGATCAAATAATGTACAACATTCTTTTGTTCATAACCAGGTTTTGACGACGATTTTTAATTTAAATATCTATAGTAACAAAGTTTACATGCAATATATTTGTGTCTCTTATCTTATTTTATCGGTAATAAATTTAGCGTTAACTTCGAAGTGTCTACCGCATTAGTCGTTTCTATTTAATTATGATATTTATACGATAATTAAAATTCATATGTATTTTCGTTCACATTAAGCTGTGTACTAAGTAGTTTTTTTCTAGATTTATGGTATATAACGAAACATAATAAAAATCTGATAATCCGATAACATAATTGTGGTTGTGATGTCATTTATTAAAACCTACAATATTTCAATTAACCACATAAACTGGAGACATTTTTTATGTGGAAAGATATCTTCTTATATATTGATATTTTTTTATATATTGATATTTCTTCCTCAGGAATGGAAACCTGGACCTACTCCCGCACCGGCTGCACAAGCTCAGATTCCTGAGAGACAACAAGTCGGGAACGTTTTGATCCAAATAGCAGCTCAGGGAGTTAAGATACGGACCCTCAAGGCGGAAAAAGCGGAGAAAGGGATAATTGATGTTGAGGTTAATTGATATTTTGAAGTATATTATTATTAGTATTCCAGATGACGACCCGCGTGGCGGAGCGGTCACCATACCGCTCTGATACGCAGTGGGACCCGGGTTCGATCCCCGGCCAGACAGAAATGTGAATGATGAGTTTAGATTTCTGTTCTGGGTCTGGGTGTTTGTGTA
>DWNE01001408.1:0-22180 GCA_018249875.1 Cecropterus toxeus | reverse complement strand
GAGGGCATTTTTGGCAGAAACAAGACTCAATCTTGTCTGGAAAAAACAAGACAAACTCGTACTAATGGTACTGTTCTGGGCCTGGGTGTTTGTGTATTCGCCTTTGTGTCCATGGTACCCACGACTCAGTAGAAAATTCTAGTGTGGGACTATGTATGTAGGAATCGTTAATTAATTAATTTATTTATTAGGAATCGTCAAAACGATGATGTAGTAAATGATGAGTTTTCTATTTTGGGTTTGGGTGTTTGTGTATTCGTCTTAGTGTGTCCAATGCAGCCATGACACAGGAGAAAATCCTACTGTGGGGCAATGAGTGTAGAAAGAGAGCTTATAATAATAATACACCTTTTTCCCATACTTTGCAAGATATGCCCGTAAATAAAAAAAGTAAACGCGCAACGTATTCTTATTTAACAATTTATGTACATGATTATATAAAGAATGGCATACGGAAGGTAACTGAGAATAAAGTCTCACACAGAATAGTAGTATTCTAGTACTCGCGTAAGCCGTCTTAAGACCTCAGGACCCACAACTTTACTAATACAATCCCTACAATTGATGTAGTGACATAATAATATATTACCCATTAACAAATTACTGAGCTGTTAATATAGATGTCTAATCAGATATTCAGATAGTGACTTGTCAGCATATCTCCGGTTTGAATTGACGTACGCCGTGATGGCTTATATTGTATGAATAATAGATTGCGTGTTGGAGCCGAGGTGCGCGTCTTTACTAGTTAGTGTGGCCAATTATAGTTTGAGACACTAATAACATTGTGGTTGTTAAGATTGACGTTAAGGATCAAACGTACTGGATCATCTGGTGGTATTTACAGTGTACTATATAGGTATACGTCAATACATCTTCATGTTTTTGAAAAAATGATCGCATAATTGAGCTTGGAAAACAATTTAAAATAACGGAAAACGTAGCTTGCAAGATTGACAAAAAGTAGTAATAGCGATTGAAATCAGAATTAATTGTTTCTTCCTCGGTCCTCCAACTTTTTTTTATAAATATATACGATGTACACGGAGTTTCATTTCTATTATACGTATAGATTTTGTTTCTGTATTTCACCGAATGGCCCAGTTTACGGTTAATTTCAAATATTGCTGGAAGTGTGGTGCAAGTGGCGTATTTCAGGGTTTCGCCCAATTAGCGAAGTTTAAATTAGTGGACGTATTAAGTTACGAACTCCCAACGGATCGCTGTATGGAGGTGGGACGTAATTTATAGTTTGGCTTACATTTTAATACCTTTGTACAAGGGAATGGCTTATGTTTTACTAAATTGTTTAGTTGGTAGTAATAGGTGTGGCAGTAGCACTACCTTGTGCAATAGAGCAAGCAGTCCAATTGATTGAATTAACAACTGGCGGACATGAAAGTCAGTAATAATACCCAGATGAGAGTGTCTCTTACCTTTTTTTGTGTAGTTGAGAAATATTTAAAAAAATATAACGGTGCCGTGAGGGCTACACTGGGTTATTTGGGATTGCATTTACACTGTACCGCTATATATTTAAAAGGACTCTGTAATCTCCAAAAAGCCATCGGAGTCATCTGAACGTGCTGGTCCTGTCGGATTCCTTTTTGGAAAACATTATGCTCATTCCGCACCTTCAAGTGTTATTTTTTTTCAGATTTACTTAGCATGCAGTCCACCTGATGGTAAGTGGCCGCTGCCGCCCATGGACACCTGTAATCAACCCCATATAAGATTAAAAATGAGGTTACCCACAGCTTTGTAAGTAAATCTCCCTTGCCACATCCCTTTGACCAGAACCAGTGTTTTGGTCAAAAATAGATGTGGCGGTGGTGGAGTCGGACTACAGAGAGTTCTACCGCCTGTTAACAACTCCAATGGTGCTACAAAACAATTTATTAAAAAAATGAGCGAGACACATAATAATTTTGAGTGACGGTGGCCTAAAAGGGCATGTATCCTTTCGGTAAACAACTTTTTAGGTGGCCTACGTTTCAAAAGCAGGAACTGCTGTGCCATGCAGAAATATTTTACAGGCCTTATTATGCATTAGCTTTATTTAAAATTCTATTCCTGTAAAAGGTATATCAAAGTGAGCATGGATTATAGAAAGCGCGGAGCATATTTGCAATATTCGCAAAATCGAAGTGCTCACGCAGAGTTTTCTAAATAAAATTGTTTGTGCATACGAAAAGCGCACATATTGCTTTGTGCTATATTCACATTTCACTGAACATTTTCAAAGTGAATGATATATCAGTAGATAGTAGGAAAATATCAGAATAATATAGTGAATAATAATGAATAGGGAACGAATTTTAATTATGTTGAAATCTAATGAGATTTTCAAATGTTTAATTACGTTTTCAAATTACTAAAGGATTATTCACAATGTTCCGGTTGATTAAGTTCTGATTAGTATGTTTGGTTGATAACTAATAGTATTAAAAATGTAGTTTTAGACATAGCGTACTGCCAAATGGATGTGTCGTTTTGATTGTAAAATATTGTTCTTGGTAGCTTCTTCAGATATCAAGTTTAAGAAACCAAAACATCGTTATAGGTAGTTAAATTAGATCTACCATTACCACCCACACCACCACCATCACCATTGACCACAGGTACATCGGTACTGACTAAGTTAAATGACTGTTAAGTAATGAGTAAGTTTGTTATTGTTTGAACGTGTTCACTTTTGTTATTGTCGTATATAACTGTATGTAGTCAGTCTTAAGAAAATCTTGCCATGAGGTCTTTTCAAAATAAGAAAGCTTTAGTCCATAGTCCAACGCGCAGGCCGAGTGCAAATTAATAAGACACTTTTTTAAAGAACTCTCAGATGTGTGGTTTGTTCGTCATACATTCCTTTACCTTAAAGAAGGAATAAATAATTTCTTATACGCAAATATTTTTATAGATAAATCAGAGCAAATGCATATCTGGGATTCGATATATGGAGCTACAGTTGAGGAGGGGCCGAGTTTTATCCATTAGAATAGCACTGCTTTATTATGGCATCAGCTCGGTTATAATTACGACATAAATACTTAAAACTTAAAAAAAAGGAACCAGCAATATTTTAGGTACCAGGGCAACATAGCTCGTAGAGTCGTAGCGGCCAATTGTGAGGGCGGTAACTCATTAGCGCAGTGTAAAGGCACTTCGTTTAGCGCGCTCGTTTATTGTCCCTGATGAACGCAATTATCCACAGAGCCAACGTTAAGCTAAGTCTGAGCTGGGTGAAATAGATTGTGAAAATACGTTTGCTATTTTTAGTACTAGTAAAATGTTATTTGTTGTTCTGAGAGGCGCGATATGAACTGAGCTATTGTGTTTTAATCGATTTCTCCTAAAACAAATGTGTTGTTATTATGAGTACGATGTTACGTTACGATGAGTATGATGTATGCTAACAAATATACATACATACATCCTTACAAACTATGTAATATTAAGTAAGTATTGAAGTATGAAATATGATTTCTTCTCCTGGCCGTAAATATCTTTTTAGAAAGAGTAGAATTTGTCCATGGTTTTCCCCATTACGAAGATCTCTTGAAAAGTCTTTTTGGAACATTTTGTTTAGTTTGTGTATCCCTTTACGAAGGGCGCGCAGCCAAATTGCTAAGGGACTTTTTGCTTTCATTGCAAAGGTTGTAAGTAAACAAATTTTGCTTAGCCCATCGCAATCCCCAAAAATTGAGCAGGTATAATAGAACCAGAATAAGTTATAATATCATGTTTTAGCATCATTGAAATTAAATTACGTTTAATCCTAATTTAGTTAGGTTATTAAAAAAGTAAAAGGTTCATCAAGTTCAAGGATTAATTCACGTTATTGAAGGGTCCAACCGTTAAATTCCAAAATTTAGAGTTCCGCAAGTCTCTACATCGCATGTATTTGCAAAAATATTGTTTGGAGGACTGATAATAAGTAAAACTATTGTCTGTTAATCTGCTTTTCTGATATTGCATCAAATCAAAGCTAATTATTTTAATACCTCCATTTTTAGGTAATATTTTGTTTCTTGTATTAAAGTCCGTTTAGTATCAAAAGTTAATTTAAGTTGTGTTTATTTTTTTTAAACGTGGATGAAAGCCCGGGGCGCTACTAGTGATATATAATTCTTTCGTGCATCGGACTACAATGGATACAAATGCAGGACAGGGAGAAACTCAAATGGTTCACTCATTGCAAAAATATTTAAAGATTCCGCGTATATGTTGAATTTTCCAATAACGAGCAAATATTGCCAGTAATGTAATTCGCCGTATTTAAGTTTTTACAGCTCCCAGTATCTGTAGATTATTAAGTCATTGAAAGCTCCGTTTACAGCTTCATCCGTTTACAGGTGGGTAAGCTCGTTTAAAGATAGCCCGGAGGTTTATCGTCGGGGTGAAATCGGTTCAATGTATAGAGTCGTTATTCGTGCCGTGAAGTTTTTACGACGGGCGCGGAAACTGCGATGTTATCTTTTCGCGATCTGAACGATCAGGGTTGATTGAGGCTTTTTTACTCATCGTGGATTCGTTGTTATCTCATTACGCTTCCTACACTCATAGCCCCGGACTAGGATTTTCTTCTGTGTCGTGGGTGCCGTGGACACACACAAAGGCGAACACACAAACACCAGACCCAGAACAGAAATATAAATTCATCATATAGATATTTATGTAGCCGGAAACCGGCTTATCCGGAACCCACTGCGTACCGGCGATGTGACCGCTGCGCCACGTGGGTCGTCAACTTATTGCTGGGCATTGGTTAAGTCTTAACATAAATACTGATTAAGTGTGTGATAAATGATTTTTATTACGTCTTTATGACTTTGATAAACATTTTGAATCGGAAACGACAGACAGTCAAGCTACTAAACTTCTACTAGGAGACTATTGTCAATCATAATGCTACTATAATACAAATATGAAATAGGACTCATTTAAAACTATTTATTGTGATTGTGTCAATTAAAAAGAAAATAACAATTTACAGGCGTCGGAAACAATGTCCGTAAACACTGAAAATAAATTTATTATTTGTATGTAAGGTATGTAAGGAAAAATATTCTTATCAGTGGCGTTACAATTTCGTCCTCAGAGATATCAAAAGATGAAAACACGACACAGGTACAGATGTTCATGTGTGGCAGTGGCCACTCTCCATCAAGTAGATTGTGTGTTCGTTTGCTTTTTCCATATTATAAACAAAAGATTTCTCTTAGGATGGGAATCAACCTGAGACTCGGCTTGTTGAAACAGCACGTCATACTATACGTTCATGCGGATTGGCAAACGTATATTAAAATGTTCAATGTATATTTCCCGCCGACGAAACGAATAATAATTACCTAAAGAGATTATAAATCCATTTAATGTAACAAAAATTAGCCAGCGGTAGAAGTTCCAGTAAATAAGGTGTGTGCGTGCGAGGTCAGACGATCTAATAGCAAGTTGGCCACGCACTGTTGTGTAATCGTGACGTATTTTTTTAACAAGTAGACCGCGCAATCCATTGTGTCGTATTCGATTGTAGAAAAACATAATTATATTCCTTACAAATGCCTTCCCGCATGCGTGTTAGTGACAGCAGTTGGTGTTGATGCTACGTACGAAAATGCTGCTGCCTATTTCTTGGAGTTTGCCTTTTAGTATTCTTTGACTTCAAAATGAAAACGTAAGAAACGACTAAAAAGGAGCTTCGGGGGCTGCGGGCGGCAACAGTAGGAGCGTGAACCGTCCAGTAAACCACGTGACCACGGGAAGGACGGCGGGTGTGTGGTCGCCTGCCGTCGTAAATACCTGAACGCACTGTGAACGCTAATGCTCACCGGTAAAGAGCCCAAAAGGGGTATTGTGCCTAGAACACTCCGATTGCGTTCCGTTGGAGATTCCGGGGTCCTCCACAAAGCGCTGAAGACGGCCACTAGAAAGTGTTAGTGTGGTAAAAATCTAACATAACCCGGCGTCGCTCCCACGGTTTCGGGTACCTTTTGAATGTTTCCCGCTCGTAAACAAAACACAGGTTCTCTCTAATAGGGTGGACCCCTAAGGATGGTGGTCTAGTTACTTTTTATGTACTTTCCATGATATCTATCAAATGAAAGAATTTGTTTAGAATAATACGAAAGGTTAATGTTTTCTTTTTTATACATATAATTCATTCAGGCATGAAGCTTTCTAAAAAAATGCCCTACTTATTTACCGTTACTTACGCGTACATCTTAAAGAGAACTTCGATGAGAACGAGATCTTCTTTTAATTAATATGTAGCAAATAATTATATGCTAGGAATATGTTTATCTATGTTACGAGTATTAACACATAAGTGTGATATGTACTAATTTGACGCTTGGGTATTAATTAAAGTGGATATACGTATCTATGTAATACATTCCGCCCTAATTTGTATTAATACAAACACGCCACTCCATTATAATAATTTGATAGTATCGAATGTGATAAAAGTTTTACGCTTTCAGTTTAATGAAAAAGTTAGATTTGGCTCGGATGAAACAAAGTTTTGAACTGACCTCATATCATACTCGTATAGCAGTTTCGTTGGAATTTCGAATTTGGCAACATTTACCATGCCGCGCTTCTATACACTAAAACAAATAAAGCGATAAGCAACTAAACCCGTATAACATAATCTACTATGAGGATATTTTATGAGTATAATTTCTTTATATTATAGAAGAGAAGAAGATTTCTGTCTTTCCGTTGGCATCTGCCGCCCACGGATTACAGTGGAACTAAGTAAGCCGTTTGAACGAGGTAGTTTTAGAGGACCGCCACACCTACATATATCTGTATATATTTATTTGTATTTAATTCATGATTATTGTGAACGTGTGACCACATTGTGTTAGTTAGTAGAACTGGTAACCCGTTCTAATTAACAATAAATAAATAATAATAAATAAAATCTCACTAGTAACACTAATGTTATGTGCTGTTGTATTTTGATCTTAAGTCTACATTCGACAGTCTGTCGAATGAGTTTAGACAACCTCTACATCTGATGTTGCTATTACACTTTATTTATATCGAAATTATATATATTACATTTCAGAACAGTTTAAACGAAGCGAGCTTTTACTATGAATTGAAATACTGATCAAAGAAACGTGCAGTCGCAAACGAGCATATAACCTACTTCATGGAGAATAGAAAGGTGGTAGAACTCTATGAAATTCGGCTTCGGAAGTAATATCCTAATAACAGTTGAGTTATGCATTGCTGTGTTTTGGTCTGAAGGGTGTGGTAAGGGAGACATACTTATCCGAGGCGTTCCAACTTAGTCCTCTGAGGTAGCAACGCATCTGTGGCTAACCTCACGTAAGACTGATCTTACCTGGAGATGATTACAGATGTCGAGGGTGGTAGTGGCCATTTACTAACATGTGGACTGATTAATTGTTTGCTATTTATATTATAAAAAGTGTAAATAATAAATGAATACTTACAAATCCTTCTTAACGTTATTTGAATTTTTAAAATTTTAATTAATATATTTTTTAGAAAGTACAAATCTTTGGGAGTACTGTTCAAATTTGAATAAAGGTTCTTGATATGGAAATTGGTACAGTGGAGGAGATGAGGAGGGACATCCTAGTTATACATGTTTTGAGTATATTATAATATCAAAACATTTTTCGTCTGTTGGAAAAATCAAATGTCAAGAACATTTATTTTTTTGAGATAAATAGCAATATTAGGGCTTATATCAGGTTATTTCTTCCACTTGCGGACTGTGAAAAAGTTCGGTATTGATAGACGAGCGTCGTAAATGAAATCCTTAGATTGATGAATTGTTTCAAGCCTCGGTCCCAAGTTTCACCGCGAGATGGTTGGTGACTGGTGATGAATTCTCTAGTAAGAATGCCAGTCATGGTTCTCTTTCTCAGTTTTCCGAAATGCTTGGGGCGTACTCGATCACGCTGCTCCAGAGTGTATTAATTGGGGGGTAGTGACGCCCTAATCGTATTTTTTAAACCGTGTGCAAGGCCACCGACGAGGTTTAACGTTCCTTCCGAAGTACGGAAGCGCACAAATTTTTTCACTAGCGGTCACCGATCTAACTTCCGGCTTTTACACCCAACGTTGCTTAACTTTACAATATTGTTGATATCTTTACAAGCCTGTTGGTATAATATACTGGGCTATACACGCTTCAACATTCATAATATTAGAAATAACACTTTCTATGCTTCTGTATATCTTAGTCCCACATTAAGATTTTACTCCTGTGTCGTGGGTACCACACACATACAAAGATGAAAATACGAACACCCAGACCCAGAAAGGAATCTAAACTCATCATTTAGATGTACGTCTGGCTGGGGATCGAACCTGGGACCCATTGCGTGTCAGACCGGTATGTTAACCGCCACGCGGGTCGTCAATTAATATATTACTTATTTGTATTTTTATTAGTTGTAATATATATTTTTAATTAATCGCTGACATTTTTAAAAGTGCAAAGGTGAAAGTTCTGATTGATAGATTGGTATGAAATCCGTTGATTGATGATCCTGCTACTCGCTGGACGTTGTCCCGACTGACAGCGTCCCTCTAACGACGACGTCGGAATTTATGAGGGTTTGAATAGCAGTACGTTTTGTACGTATAAACTAATGGCAAATGTTCAGCAACCTAATTTAGGGTAGGACTGGTTTTTGGAAACCGTGTATTGGCAATCAATCATTCATCTATTATACTTTCTGCAATGTGCAATAAAGCATCCGCAAACTTACGCTAAAAGTGATAGAATTTATAATAATTATTTCTAAGAGGTATATGTGCGTAGCAATGTACAAATTGTAGCAATTTGTATTTGTCTAGCGCGGTAAATTAATAACTGGACCCTCATTCTAAGAAGAAAATTGTGAGAGAATATAATGGAAAAAGACAAAACCGCTGAGTTTCCTGTTGGATCTTCTCAGTTGAGGATGCGTTTCAATCCGGTAATTAAAGGAATTATTGTAACTAACAATATGTAAATGCTCTCGCAGGTCTTTATAAAGTAAAAACATTATTTCGATAGGTTAATGATTGTGATGGAATGCACGGAGCTGTTTTGATCATTTCAGTATTCATATAATAGTTTTTATTATGTCACTCTAAGTCTCTGTCACTGTAAGTTACGAGTAGGTAAATCTTATTATGATTGTTATTGAAAAACAAGAACAGGAGGTTTAAGATGACATTTTAAACCGTTGCAGCATGCAAATAAGCATGATAAGGAAAAAAGTAAAGGGATGTGACTTTTTAACTATCCATAGATTCCTTTTGTAGACAATCGGTGAAATCTGATTAACTAGGACTTATAAAACAAGGAATTATTGTCTGAAAGCCTTTTTGCTAATATCATTTAAAATTAAAATATTTTAAAATTACAAGCCGAGGCACAAAAATCTAAAGGCGTTCTTTCGTTGTTGGACTATGGAGACATACATACGTACTTCTGCTTTGTATTAATTGTGGTGATCGCTTGTGTGTTCAGGTTTGAAGGATGTAGACATTAGGGTATTTGCGTAACATATAAGTGTTTGATTATACCATGCCAGGCGGTAGAACCAATGTAGTTCGACCGGGGAAATACCACCGCCACACATATTTCTAGCGTGAAGCAGTTCTTGCGTTTCAGTCGAAGGGTGTGGTTGCCGGCTTACTTTTATATGAGGCGATCATCTCAGTCCTCGGGAGTAGCTAAGCATCTGTGATAGACTTTATATAGAACCCCTGTTCTATGTGAAGTTGCTTACAAATGTCCATGGGCGTCAGTAACCAGTTACCATCAGGTGGGCTGCTTGCCCGTTTGCTACTTCATATTTATAAAAAAAAGCCAGGTCTATGTCACTTAGCAGTTGCTACCCATCATCGGGTGGATTGCATACTCGATTTCTTATGTCTATATTTAAACATAAATATGTTACCATGTGACGGTAAGCGGACACTGTCGTCCAAAGACATCTGTAACCACCTAAATATAGAACAGAGGTTTTATCTGAAGTCAGCTACGTTGCTAGTCTCGAGGATTAAGATAGTCGCCTCAAATAAAAGTGAGCTAGCACAAACACATCGTTTCATGGAAACGCAAGAACTGTTTCACGCTAGAAATGGATTTGGTTGTGGTACATCCCTGGCTGAAGCTTACTCGCTACCTTGCTACTATAAAATAAGAGAAAGCTGACCATATGCAAGATCTTGTTGTTCAATATTCTTTATAAAGCAGCCGCTCGTCACTTGCACCATAAATAATAATCGTTTGATGGATAGCGGAATCAATCACCGAACCATGTATTAGTTAACTCGTTGCAAATTGCAATCATTGGTGCTTTGTCTATGTAAATTGTTAATTAATTTTGCTTAGCATATTTTCGCAGGGACATACATATATCGAAATATATATCAATGTTAAGAAACCTTATTAATCGACTTCAAAAAAAGGAGGGGATTGTCAATTCGACTGTTTTTTTATGTTTCATACCTCGATGCTTCCGACTTGGTCGACCGATTTGACTTTTTTTTTATTGAAATCTTTTCCTTTGGTCCCATTTTAATTTGGTTCAATTCTGAGATGGGCATCCATGAGAAAACGGTATCTTTTAAATTTGAATTAAAGGCGAGCGCTACAAATGGACGAATAACTCAGCTTCTACTCATCCGATGCTCATGAAACTTGAAATGAACATTAGGTATGTAAGATGAAATAATTTAATGAAAAATATGACCTTCTACTCGTAAATCCTGATGATGTAGGGGTACTGCTAGCCAAAACCAAATAAGTTAGCCATTCGATGCTTACGAATATATAATACGATTACTGAGCAAAGATATACTATTGGCTATATTCGGGAGTAACATAACTACCGTGAATGATGAGCTTTTACAGTATTCACTCTATTCAAAAAAACGATAACATATACGAAATTGTATGCATTATACCACGTCTATGGGTTATAAACAAGCTTTTAAAATATCCCGATATCGGAGCAGGAGTCCACCGCTATCCATTAACCCGATGCAAATTGCAATATGTAGCATCCTCCTCATTAATTAATCTATATTGGGGACCGTTTAATCTGATAAAATGTAACGGAACAGACCCGCATTTGGAAGCTTTTAACTAGATTTTGCAACCCTTTTAAATGCCTCCGCTGTTATAAAATGAAACTATAAATTAAACATTATAATATTTAAAAAACGATTTCTACACTAATATCCCCACACTAGGATTTCCTCCTGTGCTGAGGGTACCATAGACATAAAAACGAATGCATAAACATCTAGGCCCAGAACAGAATCTAAACTCATCAGTCAGATGACTGTCCGTCTGGCCGGGGACCGAACCCGGAACTCACAGCGTGTCATGTACGGTGACCGCTCTGCCCCGCGGGTCGTCAATAATAAAAACAAAACCCGCCTAACAATAATACAGGAATTGGGAATAATAAGTACTACGGTTGTTCTAACATGTTGACTTAACACCATGTCAAGCTTTGAAATAAAATCGTTAGCGTGATTCACAAAGGGATACAGCGCCATCTAGTTGTAGCGCCGATAGCTGCTTTCGTAACGCATTTTCATTTCATCGAGTTTGAAATCATAATGATTTTTAAGAAGTTTCACTCAACAACCTTAAAACTAGACATTTCCAATGTTTCTTTTTCGAGATTATATCGTACTATTTAATAAATAAGTTTTCTTCAAACGTTCTATGCGTTGCTGACCCGCTTAATCTACTTTGAATTTCATTGTAATATAGGGCCAAACAGTCAATAAACATTAACATTTCACTAATTATCTATAGTAAAAATAAATAACATATGGTAGATGTTTGTAAACATGTATGAAATAAGCGTTTTATGATGTTTTAATGAAAAGGCAATCACTAATATTTTATGAAAATTTTACTACAAATAAGCAATACACCCTTACACCAAATGTTATATAAAAGCTCTATGAACATATAAATAAATAAAGGAAACTTGTTTAAGCTAAGTACTTATTACATTAGCACGGACGTTATGCTAATAGAAACACTGGGCGAAATTAGTATATTTGTGTTAAATACTAAGGGTTGAATACAAATCCTTAGAAGTACCGCGTATCAAGCCAATTCATGGTCATATCAAAGAAAATATCTAGTGGTGAGGGGTGGGTAATGAAGGTAAACGAGTACTTCATTACGCATCGTGCTTCCAGCAAGAACGCCTCTTCCAATTATGCTTCTGTCGTTTATACATGTTACCTTTAAATTAAATCTCTTCAAATGTTTTGTCGAGTAAACAATTTCCAGCTTTAAAGCATAAAACTGTGTTACTCTTTTTATTAGGTAGCAATTGAACATGCAATCCATATAATTATAAGTTGTCACACGGATAATTATAAAAAACTTACGAATACGAATGTAGATTTATGTATTTCTGAGATTCTAGTATATTTAATTTGCGATAAATATTGTGATTAAAACATTAGGGGTCTTTTATATTCTGAAAATATTATTAACGTGAAAATTTCTTATTTTTAGGTAAGTAATTGACGGTCTATAAAATTAAGAAGAACTCTAAATGAATCTGCATAAAGGTAAGATATGCAAATAATAAATAATTATTAATATACATGAAGGAAAAGTTAGAAACTATCGTCAGAGGGAAAGGCTTTTAAAATTTTCGTTACTAGCGCCATCTCTTAGAACGATGGTGAACTAAATTAACAGAACCTTTTCAGGGGTTGTTTTAGTTCGTTCATGTAAACATAGAGTGCGCCTGCCGGTGCCGACTATTTGAACATCGCGTAGCGATTTAGTCCCGGAGGATTTCCACAGATGGCGCTCTTTACATAACTGAGGTGACGTAGGTTATGCCCTCTATGGAGAGTAATACAATACTGAAGAGTCCTTGTTCTACAGTTTTAAGTTTGATTTCTATCGTTCTAATAAAGTATTAGCAATTCAAAAATATCATAGGTATAATACATTTTGTATTATACTAGCTTTTTAGTGTGTTAATAAAAATCATATAAACATAGTACAGTTTACGTACTCTAAAATCTAATAATATATTATTAACACGTAACAATAAAATTGCACATTTGATTGCAGCTTTTTTACAGAATGTCCATCTATTTAATTAATTTATTACATATTATGTACATGTATTGAGCTTCATAACTAATATGCAATGATCGTACCTATAAAAAATATAAAATTGTCACGCCGGCAGCGTTCTCGTGGCGCTGCAAGTTGCAACGTTGTGTGAACGGCTGCTCGAGTGTGGGTGATACTTATGTTCTTTGTCATCTCTGTTTAGGGCTGTTGCCTTGGTACTTGGTACCTCACAACTATTGCTCTTGCCTCGGGTTATTTTTTTTGTGTTATTTCTCGAATATTATGTTCATTCAAGTCTTACCAGTGCCCTCAATATTAATTTATTAACTTTTGCTCAGTCATTCTTTATGTTTTCGCTTGTACATAGCAACGTACTTTGAAACGATGGCCGAAAACGTAAACAATGATTGTTTTGAGTAATCGCAATTAACTCGTACTGTGGATATATACTGATCGAGCTAAGAGTTTTTGTGTTATATCTGAAATAAACTGTCAATTCCAATCTCAACTGATTCTAAAAAGACTCGATTTATCTGCTGATGGTTCATTGATGACAGACATCAACATCAACTACTAGTAAAAATAATGTGTTTTAATCCCATTCGCATTCCAAATTTGAAATTCTATCCCAGATCAATAATATTTTTAAGGAACTATAACATCGTAATTTTTGATTTTGCTGAACTAAAATTTTCTAGACCGAAAATGGCACGAGAAAAACATGGCCATTAATCACTTATCTAATAACAGCGCATGAAAAGTAAAAAGAAGAGACAGCTAAAAACCTCAAGTCTGGTGAAGTAGATTGCTATACAAATTAAAAAAAAAAAGTGGTTACACGTTCAAATCGAGATAAACTTTCCGTTGTAGTCGAACAATTAATTAAATGCTAAACCATTTACAGCGACCGTTTCTAAAGCCAACCGTGCGTTACATCCCCCTTTTGAAGTTGAGGAATAATCGCTCGGGGGTTCTGCGACCATTAAAATTAGTTTCCGCGACAAAATTCAATTCCGGCCCGAAACGCCCCGTGAGACTCGCCCCTGTATCTTGCTCGTTTTATACAAAACCCCCGTTTTTTCCATTTAATGTATTCTGTTTGTGTTTTTACGTTCTATTCTTTTGTTATTTTGATCAGTAACCTAATTCGATATTCCAGGCTCTATTCATTTACATAACAGTTACAATATCAACAAAGAAACACCTTTTTATCAACATTAAATTGAAATATTAAATTTGTTACAACAATTTGCCTATTGATAGGAATTTAATACTTTTATAAAATTAATAACCTTTGATCTAGATTGGAAATTAACTTAAATCATAAGTGGTTGCAATTTGCTGCAAGTCTTACTACCAAAATTTAATAATATACCAACTCTGTCCTCGTTATATGAAGCAGTCATGATGTTGTATTAACATATAAACAGCTATAAGAGATAAAATAAAATAGTTTTGTATACCTCGATAAGTAGAATATACTAGACTACTAATCGTAATATTATATTCGTAAGATCTTTGTACCTATATTTGGAATGAAATTTGAAATGAAAAATTTATTTGAAATAAAAATGAGTTACATACATGGATATACTGGTTTAACAAAGTAACAAAATAGTAACACATTCAATCTAATTACATATTTTCATACTGTTATATAACAGATGTTATACAAAGCGTTAGCATGTATGAGCAATATTCGTGAAAATAAACGATTAATTGATTGATTGGTAATTTTTCTGATAAAATATTGGGATCGAGAGTTTTGGGGATATAAGTCGAGGAAGATTAGTCACTTCCCGGTAAGAACTTATCAAGAGAAAATACGACTCCCGAAAGGCACAGCGGTCATCCGTCTGGTGTGCAGAGGTTTCCAGGTTCGATCCCCGGTCAGACAGATATTTGAATGATGAATTTAAGTTTTGGTTATGGGTCTAGGTGTGTTTGTGTATTCGTTTTTATGTAATTAAATGGTACTCACAAAACACGGTATGTATACCTGTCTACTTTTATATTACATAATCCTGAGTAATGGTTCAGTCAATTAGTCATTAGATACAGATCTTATCTTATCTTCGTTAGTATCTTGTATAGTCTCTTGAGACTGAGACTTGCTTATTATGCTTATTAGATTAGAAAGTATTTGCAAAATCACACGGGTACATGTTTAATTATAGGGTTTTGATGTTGCTGGAATTAAATGTTTTCGAAAATTTGAATACAAGTATTTAGCAGGCTTAATCTTCATTTCCAAGAGGATCCTATATAATCAAACACTATTTCCATTTTGAGTTATGGGAAAGGTATAGAAGACTGTGGCAGTTGATTTGAAAACGATATTATGGATTTTTTTAAATCTGAAGTCGATCACAGATAGATTGCTACTCTTGAAGACTCATATATAAGTGAGCCGGAAACCATACCTTTCCAGCGAAACGCCAGAGT
Organism: Cecropterus toxeus; assembly: GCA_018249875.1. NCBI lineage: Eukaryota > Metazoa > Arthropoda > Insecta > Lepidoptera > Hesperiidae > Cecropterus > Cecropterus toxeus. The sequence continues at coordinate 6,621 of DWNE01001408.1, read as the reverse complement.
TGCTTCACGCTAGAAATAGGTGTAGCTGTGGTACCTCGCCTGTCGAATTACACGGGTTCTACCTCATGGCAAAACTACTAACTACTAAGTTGATTGACACATGTCTCATCATTTGACAGCTTAAATTAAGTGGTTCCAGTGTTAGCAAAATGACAATTTGAAAAAAGATGCCCTTTCAGCTTAAAATTTAAGCTCCGCAAAAAAGAAAGAAAAATAGCTATATATTTTCTTATTTTTCCGTCGTCTGTCACACAGTCCCGTGGGTACGTTAATACAGGCCAAGTTGCATTATTAGCGTGGCGGGTACTAGGACGTCATGACCGTGGAGGAGGTCGGCTCGAGTCTCCTTTGAGAGCGAGCTTTGTTAGCGACGCCCTTCAGAGCTTAGGCCCAGTCTACAAAAGAGACAAGTCTGCAATCGTGGAGATGAATCTAGGTATCTACTGACAGATATGAACTTTATTTATTGAAGTACTGGATTGATTGACAGCGACTATACACACTGATTTATTAATTGAACTAACAAATCCTGTATTTAACGATGTTTTCCTCTAGTGGGTATCGTAGGATTACTTACTTCCAGGTCTTCAAGGTGAGTCATATGGGTGATCTAACATCAGAACACCTTTTCTATTTATATTTTTTTTACATTGTTTCATGAGCACTACTTTATATCAGGTTTTTATTTTTTGCTATCTTTAGTTCTCAGAAATAGTCCAATTAAAAATAGTGTGTAGGATACCTAATTTTCTCGGAGCACTGCGTCGTAAGGCTTCATTTTATAAATACTTTATTACACGACTCCATTGAGATGAAATACTCATTAGTTGCGATAAGTCTGCTTCTGAGAGATGAAACTCATTGAAATTTTGTTGCTGGCGTTAATACGAAAAGCTTTCAATGTATTTTTTTTTTGGTTTTCAAAGTTATATATTCATTACGACTGGAGCTTGTAATTTTCAAGTTAGTTGACCTTATTGCTATTACTATTTATTCTATTTCGCCCCTTCTCATACCAACGCTACGGATTCACACCAAAGCTAAGGTTTCACTGTAAGGCTCGGTAAAATATTTTGAGAGGCTAAATACCTTCTTCGGACTCTTGATTGTTAATTATTTCTGCCTCATAATTTTGTATTAATCGCTGTTGCGGTTAGTTCTGATGGATGTGGTAAGGGAGGCATACCTATTCGTAGATTTCCAACTTAGTCGACGGTAGCAACGCATTTGTAGCCATCTCAGCTGAGACACTTATCGCATGTTGCTCGACTATAGTAGACTACGGCGGCAAGAGTCACTTATCATTAAGTGAACTGCACCCTTATTTGGTACTTCTATGTTGTTAAATATCCTGTATCCTGGTAATATATATTATCAAAACATTTTTTTATTATAAGATTTCTGTTAAAGCCAGATTGGGTCGTCATGTGTTAAGAATGATATATGATCACAACAGTTTTGTGCAATAATATAGCAGAAACATATTCCCGTTATTTCTTAGAACAACATTTCACATATCCGGCTGGCACGTAGGAAATGCGATACATTTTTCAGGAAGTACAATTTATATATGTAACACGTTTCCTGGATATGTTATAATAGCGGATTATTTTCCTTGAATTCGTGTTAACTGGCATAAAAAGTGTAAGTGAATTTACTTTTATATTTAACAATATTTCTAACACAGAGACAATTAGACTGACAAAAAAGACAAAGTCGGGCCAAGTCTGGTTCCTTACTGCGATTTCTTTATTATGGTAGTTAATGTTGCGTGACTTGACCGTGAATCAAGCGGCCCACCGTGCTGAATATTTTTTGTAAAGGGGGTTAGTCGATCTCTAATAGTTTGGTTGAACTCTTGTGTTTTCTAATCAGGGTCACCATGTGCTCCAGATCTTCGATTATCCTAGTTTTTATAGTTTTCCCTTTATGTGGCCATTAAACCCTAACTCTATACCATATTACAACTCTAAGTTTATGGGAGTACTAGTTCTATTTTGATGATCATTATTGAGTGAGTGTCATAAATGCAAAACTTTGCTTTCGTTTAACTTCGGAACTAAATGATCTAAAGTGATTACAGCTTACTGGATGACCAAAATTCCTGCGTTCTGGTTTTATCTAAAGGTTCTCAAATGGAGGCCTGAAAATGCGGCGAAATGGTTCTAGTAAAGGATGGTACGGCAGTGCTTGCATCGCGCTCGACTTGGTGGGGGCACTACCGTGCCCCCAGATAAATAAAATAATATTTCAAATAAACAAAAGTTAGCATACAATTATAAGTATGTTAGTTAGTATAAAGGTACATTAATTAGATAATATTAATAATATTGTATTTTTTTATCTTTTATGAGCTGTATTGCCTTTTCTTTAATTGCTTCGTATAGTTTATACGTATGCTCTTATTATTTCAGTGAACCCCCATGGATATGAAATAAGAGGGTTTTCGTTGAAAACCGATAAGATTACTAAATTTTGTTTTTATTTTTTCTTAATATAAATTTATGTAGACTATAGAAGTCGGGCGCAGCAGACATATTCCCTCAATTGTTAAGTAAATATTACTTGCAAATGCCGGCTCTTCCGGTGTCGAGTATTTACATAGTAAAAGCTGAGAGACGAGTAAGAAATACCGTGAAAAACAATGGAACGTTGCTATTACCGACTAACGAATGTTAAAGAAATATCAGGAGACGTTTCTTATATATCATATCTATACGCTTTGTGATACTTGTTTATTTTTGCAATTTGTTGTTATTTTTATAATTAGTATGTTGAAAAAGGAGGGTGCGTCTTCCTTATTATTTTGGACAGAATTTTGCAGCCCTTCCTATAACCTAACGTATAAAAATATGATGTGTAAGAAATTAAACAAGTGCGTTGCGCTCATAGTCTCTACCGGCGCGAAAAATAACACCTGTAGGAGGCGTTGAAATTTTGTAAAAATAAAAAATATGTCGAAATTTTGAAGGCGCCAATTCCGGTACCGCTCGCATGATAAGCTAGCGCTCTACCATTTGAACTAGCCTCCATTTTGAGGTTCCAGTCAAATATCTTAATGCTATTTCAGAAAAGACCCTTAATTTTAAAACTGTGAAATATATAAACAAAAAGATAATCAGAGTGGAGGCGCCGGGTATCGATCCCGGTTCCTCTCGCATGCTAAGCGAGCGCTCTACCATCTGAGCTACGCCCCCTGTCTATGAGCATTCTGAATTTTTGCACAACTATCGTAATATATGAGTAATATAAGTTATTAAGTCCATGATCGCTCGAGGCATTTCGTCAAAGGCTTTGATGTTGATAACTTAAGTAGATGATCGAATTCATGAAAGAAGGTATTAAGGGGTCCTACTAAAGGACCTTATATTAATATGTGTATGCAAATAAATATAGTGCCTAAGCGTATACTGTACAATTGAGTATGTTTTATATATAAGAATGAAGTAACAAACGAACATGCAGCCCACATGATGGTAAGTCGTTACAGCCACCCATGGACACCTGTGAGCAACTTCATATATAGATAGATAGACAGGGATCCTATCTGAAGTCGATCACAGATGCGTTGCTCCCGAGGATTAAGATGGTCGCCTCATATATAAAGGAACCGGCAACCACACCCTTCCACCGAAACGCACGAACTGCTTCACGCTAGAAATAGGTGTAGTGGTGGTACTTCCCCGGTCGAACTACATTGGTTCTACCACCTAGACAAACTTCGTCTTGTTTCGTTGTTTGGGTAAAAAAACATATAGTAATTCTCTAGTCCCTAATTATTTTTAATATACAAAGTAGGGGTCAAAATAAATAAAAAACAGTTTATACGAGCATAACAAATTCCAGAAGGGGAAGGCATTTGGTTAGCTAGGGATCATCTTAGTATGTGTCTGTTACACCAACATCTTTTTGGTGTGAAGGGTGTAACAGTGGAGACATATTTATCTTAGGCATTCGGACTTAGTTCTCAGGGGTAAAAAGAAAGACGTCGAAGCTTTCTACACTCAGCCCCACGCTAGGATTTTCTCCTGTGGCATGGACACACAAAGATGAATACACAAACACCCAGACCCAGAACTGAAATCTAAACTCATCATTCAGATGCCTGCCTGGCCGGGGATCGAACCCGGAACCCACTGTGCATTAGATCGGTATGGTAACCGCTCGGCCACGCGGGTCATCAAAATTGATTATTAATCAACTCGCACAAATTAAAAAACAAAAATCCTTTTATTATGGCAATCAACTTAGCCACGTCTATTCCCGTGGCTAAGTTGATTGCCATAATAAAAGGATTCCCTATTCCGGCAGTGGAAATAAAAAGCATAACAGCTTAAATAATGGCATTATTATGCGAATGTAATTAATTGCTGCAACAAAATTTCTTACTAATTCCATGTGATTATTCATTCAAGATTTTCAAATTCCCTACATAATCTAAACAAAGGAAATGATAATTCCGGGCAAAAATATTATTCTCGTTTGTATCGTTGGGAAGGAAAGTAACGTCGGCATAAAAGCTCTTAACGATCAAGTTTGGTCAATTGGTCAAGTTTGTACGTTCATTAAATTTATAAGTTCTATGTTATTTTTTTCTATCAATAAAGTAGGTTTAATATAATAATAGCTATAAATTAATAATATAATAATAAAAATAGGTTTAATATAATAAGTATAAAATAGGTTTTATTACTATCTTATAAAAAACGATGTGTTGTTTCATTGTAGCTAAAGGGACAAAGTAGCAAGTCATACTATGTTGAATAGCACATATCTTTATATGACACGACATATTGCTTTCTCAGTGCGCTTCTTTTGACGACTCGCGTGGCCGAGCGGTTACGATACCGATGTAACGCGCAGTGGGTCCCGGGTTCGATTCTCGGCCAGACAGGCATCTGAATAATGAGTTTAGATTACTGTTCTGGGCCTGGGTGTTTGTGTATTCATCTTTGTGTGTCCATGACACCCACGAAACAGGAGAAAATCCTAGTGTGGGGCTATGAGTGTAGAAAGCGTCTTTAACCTTTTATAAGTTAAAGTAGCAAACGAATGCTCGTCCACCTGATGGTAAATGATTACTGCTGCCCATGGACATCTATAAGCAAATTCATGTACAATAGGGGTCTTATCTGAAATCAATCACAGATGTGTTCCTGAAGATTAAGATTTTTGCCTCGCATATAAATGAGTTGGCAACCACATACTTCCACCAAAACGCAAAACTTTACTCTAGAAGTATGTGTGGTGGAATCTCCGGTGGAACTACATTTGTTTTGCTATGTGGGAAAACCATCTGGTTAATTTTTTATTGGATAAAAATGCTCATGATTTATTCCCTAAAGTTATTTCCAATTTAAGAGTGAAGGGAAATACTAATGATGATTCAGTTTGCACCTTATTTTTGCAAGCGTAAATTATTTCTGTTTTTGCTGACGCTACAACAGAGCGTGGCTAGAAAGCGCTAATTTGTTAAAAGAACAACAATATCTCGTTGTGTAAGAACAAGAATTGCCAGTATTAATTAAAATTTCACCCTCACTCTAGTATGCTTGCGCTAGAATAGTTTATTTGTGTCTTATTTTGTCAAATTAAATGTTTTCACTCTACTCTTCATATGTCACTCTAGGCAGAACATTATTAATTATCAAATACCTAATCTATATTTCCGATATAGAAGTTGCATTTTGTAAAAAAAACTTAATTTTGTAAAGAAGACGACAAGCAACCAATGTGCCCAATGTTCTCGATGAACAATTATTAGACATAACCAACCCCAAATTCCATTACCAACACTGTAATTTTTTTATTTAACATTTAAAAGCTTTATGACTTTCCGTCGGAACAGTAACAGTCTTTTAATTAGCTTTCATTTGATACCCATTTTGTAATGAAAATGAAAAAATCATCGATTTGCCTACATTTCTCCACTAGATTATAGACCTATTTAAATATATCGTAATACTTTTACTTCACTATTTTGACAAAAACTCATATAAGCGGTAAATTAAATATATATATGTTGATTGTTATTAACAAAAGAGGACACGGAATCGTAAAAATAAAGAGTATCTATTTTCTCAAATTTACAATGTTTGATTTGTTATCCTAATCCCAATTTAATTAATTTACAAGTATAAACACTAATCGCCCCAAGCTTCATTCAAAACTTAGAATATAATAACAAAATTTACTTCTAAGAACTACATTATAGGGTTTAAATTTAACCTAAGTTGTTACTGTACGGTTCCACGCGAGGCTTTTCCGGGGCGTGATCTGAACATTGGTTACGAACTTGTTATAAATCTGTCTGTAATCTAACTTAAGTCGCTAATCCAAAAGTTAAATTTGGGAGTAAAGCTGACTTAACCACGAAATCGCTATAAGTATTCATAGTTTTGTGGTGGGGTTTCGTGTAAATGTATCAAATAAAAATTACATTGAAATATAACCGGTCAAGTGCGAGCAGGACTCGCGCACGCTGCATGCCATTGCCTATAAAAAGGGCAAAAAAATTACGTTTGTTGTATTGGAGTCCCCCGTTAAGTTTACTCCTTAAGAATCGGTTTTTTGATATAAGGCGCCCGGTATGAGAAAAATATGAGGAGTAAAATCTACTGA